>VZUI01035410.1:0-21768 GCA_013401135.1 Cettia cetti | reverse complement strand
GAGCCAAGAATTCACAAACAGATCTTGTTGAGGCGTATCAGAGCTGACCGGGTGGTCTAGCCAAAACACCAGGCTGACCAAAGAAAGATATGCACCCCAACATTTTCTTCTGCAAAGTAGGTGTTATTTTATCAGTATTTATTTTGCAATAATGTCATGTACGAACTTCTGAACAGGCAAGTAAGTATTCTAACCAAATACTTAATATCTCAGACCTCGCAATATCTTTCTGGGCCAGTGTTTCTGAATCTTCTGGAATGAAATTTGATTCTGTCATACCTTTTCCACAACTCTTTCCACAAGGTGTCATTCCCTGATTTATTATCCAATCTCAGTTTTTATTCTTTCCTCCTGGGATTTTGCTGCTTTCATCTTGCTTGTCATTCAGAAGCAAAAGCACAACGGGTTAAATAACATCCACAGAAATTTGCACCAGATACAGTTCACCTATAATCTACTCCAAAGCATCCTTTACCAGTCTGTGTAGTGACTTGGCTAGACACTTTATTCAACAGGGTGATATCACTAACTGATTAAACTGAAACAAAACTCTGGGTCCTTATGCTTATTACTGTCTGGTCCAGAATTGACAGTGAGAAAAAGACTGGAAAAAAAAGTCAGAGTTTTTTCAGAAGTTCTTCAGAAGTTTCAGTAGCTTCTGAAAATTAAAACCAAAAATCTCAATTTTTAAATCTTTACCTGGGTGAAAATTACCCATCTGTACACAGCAGTAGCTGGTGGAGTTGCTGGAAGCTTTGGATCAAGTCCCAAGTGTCATATGTCTAATGTAGAATAGTTTTCTTCTCTAGGAATTGACTTTTCAGAACATAGGCAATTCCCAATATTGAAGTCTTTTGGATTTTGTTGCAGAGGATACAGACAAGAGATGTGTCAGATTTTTCTCTTGCAGACTGCTTCCTGATGATTAGGAAGTACCTGCATATGAACCAATGCTGAAATGTGTTTTGGAAATGTGTCCCTTGAGAGCAACAATTTCAGAACTGGTAAAAGTTATGAGATAATAAATCAAAATAACTTCTGCTACACAGATTGTCAGAGGATGAACTGAAGCTCAGACAAACAGATATCAGTCACGTTTCCAGAGTAGAAGAGAGATTTCACCTATTTAAAAATTGTACCTTCTCCTCTTTCTTTGTGTTCTTTGACTTGGTGGTATTCCACAAATATCAGCCATGCCTAAAATAAAAAGATTGGCAAGTTCATAGAGTAATTAATATCACAGACATCATTAATTATTGATTATCCTCAGGTACATAGGAAAAGAAGAATTTCTTCCCTAGAGAAGTTAGATGTTCCATAAATTCTGAATTCAAATGAACAAAACATCTTTTTCTCTTTTTTTTTGTGCTGTTCTTTACTAATGATACCCATTTTGGAACAATAAATGAAGTATTGACAATAATTCACAATTGCTGTCAAAACCATAAAATCATTGTATTACTTGGAGATTTTTCTGGAATAATGGGTATGAAAAACTCACAAATTTGCTGCCATAGCTCTATTAGACTATAACACACTTTTCAAGAGATAGGAAGAGAAGATTTAAATAGCACAGACTATGTCATTTGAAAACTAAAACTTGACAGAGGATGAAGTCCATAGGACGGGGTTTTATATAAGATTTAGAAACTTGTTGAAGCTCCTAATTTAACTGTAACCTTTCTTCAGCAGTGAAATGAAGTTCAAAGAGGACCTTAGAAACCCAGCTCAATTTTGTTCTCAGCAAAACCTGGGGAAGGTCAAAGAAACATTTTTCTTTAGTTAGATCTTTAAGAACAAATCACTGTGTAATGGAAAGATGTTTAACAGGCAAGGAAATTCACTGGAACTTTACACATACCTTAAGTATAATAAAAAGAATAAGATTTTAACAGGAACTTGTCATATTTTGCATCTCTGAGGAGACAACAACAGACAAAAGACCAAATTTGAAGGTGCCATCAAACAGAGACTTTCAAAGTTATCTTGTATTTAAGGGTCTGTTCTGTTGGAAGACTCATCCAGCTAGCTTTATGTCTCTTTTCTACAGATCTGTGAGTCCTAGAATTTGACCAAACTTTTCAGAAGAAAGAAAGCTATGCTTTTTCTCCTTTACTGTATTGTATTTTGATTTTGGTTATCTTTTTATCCTTTCCTTCTGGGTACTTTTCCTCATTAGCTACAAGATAAGTAGACCTAGCAAGCATAAATACATTTTAAAATTGTCAAGCAGCCTATCTGCTACTTTAGGTAAACTATTCAGTACCACCTTTTTGATATATCCTTACTACTAAACTATTTACTTAGGTAATTAAATTAAAATTGTTGGTAAGATACTATTTAGCTTATGTGTAAACTATGCTCTTGTCTTAATGGTTCCCTCATTTCTCTTCCAATTTTCAGTTGCTAAATGAAATAATGTTTTGGCTATTTAGCCTTCAGATTTCCCTTCACCCCCTGTAGTTGCTCTATAACTAATTGGACAGGATAGTGTTTCTACTGTCTTCACTTTTAGTAATATACAGGAGCACGTACGTGCTTCAAGTAAATTAGGAATGTTGAATGTATGAATTTTTTTGAAAGAAAAAAGAGGGCACCATTTTTTTTTCCTCTCATTGTTATCAGTGGAGCTTAAGGAAGTAAATTATATGTGGGAAATAGCAGTTTTTACTTTATGTGTGGGCATCAAGTAAGAACTGTTTAAAAATAAAATTCAAATGCATATTTAAATTTATTCCTAGGAAGTTCTCATCAGGAATTATCAGACCTGAATGGCACTAACAGAATGACAGAAGCAGAGACAGTGCACTGTGAATGATTTTACATCAATTTTTACAAGCTGACAGCTGAAAGAAGAGCCACCAGGTAGAAAGATATACAACAGAGTTAAAAGGGAGATCTGGTCTGCCAGATGATTTTGGAAAGTGACCACTTGATAGGGATGAAAATATGGACTAGAGAAAAACAAATATCATGCATGAAGAAAAATATCATACAATATCATTCTATGGTAGTTTCTGGCTGATTAATAATTTTTAGTGAGTTCTGAAAAGATGACCAGGGATGCCACAAATTCCACTCATTGATTACTTGCCTGGGAGACATATCTCTTTTTTAGTTCTGCTCGGTGATACTTTACTTGCTGGGATGGACTCATCTTGATTTTTAAAATTGATCTCTTGCAGAGCTGCCACTGTACACAGTAGCATTGCAATAATACTCTTTGTTGCAGTGAAATGGTGTTGAAGGTAGGTAGGAGCGGTACCCTGGAGGTAGGTAAGCCAGCCTTCTCAGACAGACTGGGTCAAATATTGGTTTCTTCAGTCCTAGAGGTCTGCAAAGAATATTAACTCTCTAGCAGGAGAAGGTTCTTAGAAGGTTCTTATTTATACAGATTATGAACCAACTATATAATTTGTGTACAGAAAATTCCTAAATGCCAGTAAAAGGAAATTGATGTGACTTTGGGATTCACCACATCAGACCAGAGAGGCAGGGGCTGCTGCAATTGCTATGTATAGCTCCAGGGACACCATCTGTGCCCTACATAGATAGAACTCATGATAGAACTGGCTACTCAGGGATGCTGCAAATGCCTTTATCTGTGGGGTTAGTGATAAATTTTTACAGACTGGACACACCCTGGCAATGTGCACTCACAGCCCAGAAAGCCAATCCTACCCTGGGCTGGATCCAAAGCAGCATGGCCAGCCATGCAAGGGAAGGGAGTCTTCCCCCTTGCTCTGGTGGAACCCCACCTGGAGTGCTGCACCCAGCCCTGGCATCCCCAGCTCAGAAAAGACATGAGCCTGTTGGATCAAGCCCAAAAGAAGGCTACCAAAAAGGTTAGAGTGCTGGAGCACCTTACTTATGAGGACAAGATTAGAGAATTGGAATTGTTCAGTCTGGAGAAGACTTTGGGGTGACCTAATTGGGCCTCTCATCATCTAAAGGGGGCCTACAAAGAGATGGGGAAGGATATTTCAGAAGGGTATGTAGTGACAGGACAAGAGGAAATATCTTTAAACTGAAAGCGGGTAAGTTTAGATTAGATATTAGAATTATTTTTTATGAGGGTGGCAAGGCACAGGAACAGGTTGCCCAGAGAAGATGTGGATGTCCCATCCCTGAAAGTGTTCAAGGCCAGATTGGGGGGCTCTGAGCAGCCAGATAAACTCTGATGAAAGTTGTCCCTGCCCATTGCAGTGAGGTTGAAACTAGGTGATCTTTAAAGTCTCTTCCAATCCAAACTATTTTATAATTCTATAATTGTTGAAGGTGTCTAGAATCTATTCAGCATTACAGAAGCTCAGGATTCCCTGTTACAGCTGACATGGTACTTTTCAGAGCCTGTCTTGGCTTGCCTTGAATAAAGTGACAGCATCTTCAAATCCCATTTGCTATTGACTAAGCAGCAGAGGAGCCAAATGACCTCTATCAGCTGTTCCTGAGACATGCAGAAGAATTTGCGTACCTCCTCTGTAGGTTTGGGTTTTGTAAGTCCTCCTCTTGTTGACAGCATGGAGATATGGATGCTATGCATGACAGCACATCAGAGCTTTTCTGATCTAAACTTGTACAAGCCTTGCCATCTGACCAGACAAAAATCCATCAATTGTTCAAGCAAGCAGAAAATGCTCAGTGTTTAGCCACAAAAAGATAGCAAAAATATTTACACAGACAGTGTACTTTATACCTTTGTGAGACTTCCAAAAAGGGAACCCCACCACCTCTGATGGGAGGTTTTGTTCATGATTTCCCACAGACTGCTGGTTACCTGGGTTTGTCTTTACCTGATTTCAAACCTTTCCTAGCAATATATCCATTGCCAGCATCGAGCATGTATATCTGAGGGGAGAGAACAAAGAGGGAAAGCACCCAAGGGGAAGACCATCAGTTTGCAGAAGTCTAATATCCTCAGGATGATCACTAAGGGAAGCAGATAAATTAAAAACCTTTCCCAGCCAGCATTCTCCTGAGGGGCTGTCCGTGCCTGCCCCACTCCCACTGCTCATCACACTTCACTTTCACAAGCAGCAGGCAGTCCTGAGATGCCTTTCTCCGTGGAGGCCTGTTGAAAGGGCTCATCCTTTCCAGCGTGGCTGTGTGTTGTTTATTTATGGTGCTGGTGCTGCCGCAGGCGTGGGGCCTCTGCAAAAGAACACACGGCTCTGTAAGATAATAAAACAGCCAGAAGGCTTTCTGTGTGTTTGTGTCACAAAAGGCTCTTCAGAGAGGAACAGTTTTAGTGTCTGAGGAATGAAGTGCTATTTCAGAATCTGGAGGCTGTGGGTTCTTTTAACAATGGAATGATTTGTCCATATTTTTCATGTAATAAAAGGAGCAGCACAATATGCCTCCTTGCTTGCCTAGAGACCATCTGAAATTTTTAATGCTTAAGCCAGCGAGAGAGAACATGGAGTTCACTGCCAGGTTGACATGAACACAGAAATACTTTTTCTCTCTTTGCTGGGGACTGAAAGGCACTATGGAACAGACTTCTGGTCAGGAGGATGAACTGGGGGGTTGATATTCAAGATCTAACTCTAGCTAGATGCAATTTCAGATACCACATTAGCATGGCATAGGTTTGCCTCCTACTACATTGCTTCAGTTGAAAGGTCTTTAAGATTTAATTCTAAATCTAAAAATTAGGTTTGAGTACCTTTTTTTTTTTTTTTTTTTTTTTTTGTTGTTAATTGGCTTTCATCCAGACCACAACAGATTATCTGTTGGAGCAGAGCAGCCAGGTGAGATTCCTAGTTTTAAAGAAGAAGAGACACATTTTTCTCTCTTATAGTATTGAAAAAGCTTTTTATTAAGATTTTTGGGTTGAATACTCCTTCAATTATTTGCTGAAAGTTGGACAATTTTATGTGTGAATCCTGTTCACTCAACCATTCTGTATGGACTCTCGCATTTTCAGTTTCTAGCTCAAGTCACATGGTAGGTCAGAGAGGCACATTTTGGTAAATCGGGTGATTGGTGCTACTCATCAACATCTTGATTTTAAGGTTTGTTGTACATTGTGAACAAAATACTTTTGTTTACATTTACAGAGTTTGTTCTACAACTTAGGCCACAAAACAAGCCTATACTGAAGCATGTGCTTTGCAATAATGGAACAAAGGTACAAAAATAGATTAAAAACCGATTTAAAGTTATTACAGTTATAATCAAGTGTGGGGATTGGCATGTAAGGTACAGTACCGAGTCTCCACACTCTGCATCATTGATTGCAAACCTTGGAGAAAAGTACTTCCTTTTCACCTCCAGCTGTCCAGAATCACACAGCACAGAAGCTTGGGGACTTTTCTCAAGATGGATTAACATCTTCTTTCTTTTAATTTTACATTTATATGACTCAAATTTCTTATGATTTAATTCTAGGGCATGGCATCACATGGTTTCGTGAAATTTAGCAATTCTTTCCTCTTTTTTCAGTGTTAATATTACTGATAGATACTTCAATGAGGCAATTGCTGACTGCAGACTACACTCTACTGACTACTCTGCCTAAGGTGCATAACTTTATGAATTGTATGTGAGTAACAATATTCATGTCCTGTCTCATTACAAAATGTGTGTTTTTTTCTCTTGATGCATACCTCTCTAGTTTATTTGCATTTCTTAGTCATTATGTACCTGAGATATTTGTTTCAATTATTTTCAAAAGGACTTTTTTCCTGGAGATTATGAGTTTATTGCATTCAAGATTATAATTTCAAAGAGGAAGTGCTGTTTGTTAAGTTAATAGCCATGTGTTTCATCAGTTTCTTTATTTTATGTATAAAACTGGATGACTTAATTTTGAATAAGCTTCCCAATGCAGCTATCAAAATAGCTAGAAGGTCATAAGTCACTTTTATTTTTCGAAAATAAACCGCTTTTGTTAATAAATCTCCATACTATAAAGCCATCAGATAATGAGGAATAAGAAAAGACTAAGAGAAGAATTATATTTCTATGTTAGAAACACTATTATTATTATTATAAATCATAAACTGGAGGGAGAAAAGCAGTTCTTTTTTAATGTAGCTTTGAGGAAAAGATGCTGTATTGATAATGCAGGTGAATGGAGTCCTGTGCCACGTGGGTAATGGTTGTCCAAGTCTCTGCAGCTTCTTCTTGACTGTTTATAACACCTCAGGCTGTGAAGTTTTAGCTTTGAATAGTTTATTCACTTTGATACCTATTCAGCTTACGGAATGCCTGAGGGAACCATGAGACAGAACTGGTTATTTTATCCAGCAAGTAATACTGGATATTAATTTTCTCTGCTTTGTGAATCAGTCCTGTTTTCCTTTGTGGAAAAGTTCTTTAAATGATAACACAGTGTGCATTTGATGCATCCTAGTTCTCTTCTGTTCCTGTATTACAGCATACATGGTTTATATCTAAAAAAAATCTGTGAAATGGAGAAGTAACTCATTTTACTAAAAGCATGAAAGCATTTGAGAGGCGCTAGATGAAAAATTAGACAAGGACAAGGAGGAAGTCATCATCTGCATCACAGGTCAAATGGAGTGGCATGTTCCTCTCTATCCATTTGCATAATTGAAATATTTTCTTCACAAATGTAACTTTCTCATTCTAACCACTGGTAGCTCATTAACAGCAAAAATACTTGAAATGACCCAGTAGGTAATCTCTGTGGTTTGTGTGCCTAACAGGCTGGCAACTGTCAAGGTGGGCTTCATAAGGAAAGAAATTGCAATTTTAAGCTGCAACACAACAGTTTTCTAAAGTTTTGTCCCATTCCCTTCACCTCAGACACATGAAATTCTGATTGTTTTGTTTAGTAATTGTTGTATTTGCAGTCTTTGAGACCAGTTCTCAAAGAGAGAAATAGCTTGTCAACTAGGTGCTAGGCAAAGAGAGGTTAAGGAAATAACTGCAAAGTTGTGAAAAATAGGGAAAGTTGTTTATATTCTAGAGTAAGCAGAGACACTACAAAATATTTTCCACACAAGTGTTAAGACTGAAATTTCTCTGATCTCAGTTTCTCTGAGTAACAAAACCCTTTATTAATGCTCTTTACTATGAGAAAAAGGACTCCTTACCACTGCTTGACTTGATCTCTGAGACATTTAAAACCAGAGTCTTAAAGATAAGTTTAAAAAATTCTTGTAAGTGATCCTTTAATTTTTTTTTAATAATTTCCATCTTAGATTTATTGAAAAAATATATAAAGCAAATATAAGAACGGGGGGTTTTAACAGAATTTCCATCCAACAGTTTTGCATGATTTAATGCAGCAAGACAATTCTATTTATAGCACAGACTAACTTTATATGTTTCACTGCTGCAGAAATCAATAGTCCGTGGCTATGAAAGCAAAAGAGAAGCCTTATTAATTCATTAGCAGGTCTAGGTTACATCTTACAGTATGGTCAGTCTACATTAATATTCTCTGGAAGTGAATCAGAAAGGGTAGTCTCTGTAGTACACCAGACTGCAGCTGGCAGAGAAAGAAATGTTTTGGTTTTGGGATAAACATCTCAATTGCATCACTAATAGAGCCTGTGACTGAAAGATGTAGGAGCTGAAGAAGTCAAAGGAAACCTTCTGCACTATTTGTGACTTCTCTTATCAGGTACAGTATGCCTTCTTGATGGAACATTTCCGCCCATTTCAATGTACTTTACCATGCGTTGAAATCCAGAGGAGCTCTTTCATAGCTCTCTCTTCCTGCACCTTTCCCAGATCTGCAAGTAAAAATTGTGTAATATATTAATTTTGTGCTGGTATTTTTCTATGGCAAGCATCTAATCTGAAGAGTGACTATTTTCCTGAAGTGCCAGCTCTGGGAAATTATATGTTATGATTCAGATGATAATTCTAAGGTTGACAGTGAGCATAGGAAGTAATGTATAATTAGTATAATGATTTTTTATTTTTTGGTCAGCAGATGTAAACTTCCTTGCTAAAAATCTATGTGAAGGCAATGGGAATCTTGATTTTCTGTTTCTTTTACTGTTTCAAAGATTAAAGTTAAAATCAGTTCTTATTTGTAAATGCTACTCACAGAAAATGAGGAAATGATGTAATTCACACATGAATATATAATTAAATACAGATCTCAATTTTAAGCATCTGTGATTGGTAACTCAGGTGATGCACAAATTCTGAAGCAAAAGTCAAACCCCTGTTCAAGAATCTCTTTGGTCAGATTATTTTTTTTTTTTCTTTGCAGTGTTTTAGTATCACAATTGCTCATCTTTTCTAAATAGCACTGTGGTGAAAGTTTGGCACCTCACACGCTCCTAAGGAGCATATCACACTGACTGCTGTGATGGGTATGACTATGACAGCATGTAGCCATGTCCAGACATACCTCTTCCAAGCAGTCTCAATACTGTTATTTAGTCTGCTTTGCAGTCATGTAAAACTCAGACTGAATATTTGGCTTTCTGATTATAGCCCAATAAGGTGAAAATAATAGGCTCACATAATTACTGCAGCAATGTTGTCTGCTTTCTAAAACATAAATCTGTGTTCCTTTTAGACATGAACAAGACCAAACATAAAAACTAATTAGATAATGCATATATATGTGAAAAATCAGAAGTCTGTGGGATTTTTTTCTTCAAATAAAGCCATGAAATGTTGTCTATTAACTTTTGTTAAATTAAGTATGTTATGAATACTTTGTAGATTTTTTTTCTTTTGGCGATGAAATACCTAATGATTCTTGTTGACTTGCTTGTAGCAGGTTTATATGCTTTTATCACATATTGTTGCTCCTAAATTATGAAAATTCTGACCTAGAACAAGAGAAGATCCCTTGTGTAAGATGTAATTGGAACTACCAGCTGCTGTCTCTAGACTTATTGCTGTGTCATGGATTTTCATAGTTCTTCTGTGGGAAAGTACTACTGCCTTCTCATATTAAGTTGAGTTTTACTTTTCCATGTTCACATCATGACCAGTTCCACAAGAGTTGTTTTGGCACTATGCACAATATGGTATGGAAATGGAAATAAATTTTGGTTACAGAAATTTTCAAACTGGAATATTATGACAAGAAAAACAGCAGCAAATTGAATATCAGATTCCAGATTACCGTATCTATCTTCAATGGAGAAATGTGCTGATTTTTGGAGAATTTATCACCTGTAGCTGAACTACCTACATGTCTTTCTACTTTTCTTGCATTTCAGCCCAATCTTGTGTTGGAACAGCACTGCATTGTGTTTCTATAATTTATGACAGTACAGTACCCTACTGACTTTGGTATCTTATACTGAGTGAACAAATGCTATTTTTAGTATTAGTAGAACATTAAAAATATGGAATTAAGATAAAACAGCATAGTGTTTTTTTTAAATAGGATAATTTTTTTATTTGTTTACCCAGAGGAAGATATCTTTAAAGATACAGTTTTGTACTTGCTTGTCTAATTTTCTTTTGCCGCACTTCAGAGAAAAATTCGGCCAAACTTGTTTTAGAGTAATCAGGATTATTTTTATTACAACCATATTTAAATCTAGGCATAATGAATAGCTGTGCCTTGATTATCAGTAAATAAATTACATTTATTCCATGGCAATCCATGAATGGCCTTCAGAACAGTTTGATATTCAAGTGCTTTCTATTAAGGAAAAGAAACAAATACATATGAATCTATAACAGTGGGTACAAAACTTGATGGCAAAGGTAAAAAGTATAAATGGAAGCTTAAGTGCAACTGGAATTTGTGAAGATGACTAAATTCCCAGTCTTGAGCAGTATTTTAGTTGTCAAAATACAATTCTTCAATAATTAAATTCCATTACTTTGAGGACATTTTTTATTGTTGCAAACTAAAGCCACAATAATTTGTAATTTGTAATTTGGATGTCAGATTTACAGAAAAGAATACAAGTCCCTTCCTCAAGCACAGTCTTTTGAATTTATCAATAAACGAGGGCCATGGGACAAAAGGATGGGGCTAGAGATGTGGCTTCCCAAAGCCCCTGCTGATGGTTCCCTGAAATGTGCTGTCCCAGTTTTATAAATTAGAAATCTGATAATTTCAGATTAATCTCTAAGCAGTGCCAGCTGTCTTGCCTTCAAAATGTTTTGAAGATATTTCATAATTTTATTTCTAACATTTCTGCAGAGAGGCACACGTAACTGACTACGGCAATAAAAATATTGCCTATTATTTACTAACAAACTATTTATCGGTCTCCTTTGATTAAAAAAATAATTCTTTAAACTCAAAATCAAAGTAAAGCTAAAATACCTTTGCTTCTAAATTTCCAAGTTAAAAGCAAAAATATATAGGGAAGTGCTTCTTCTATGAATGTATACAGTATTTGCCATATCAGACAGCTTAGAAAAAAGAAGCCCCTCTTATTTTTGGGTTACAAGTGTTTTGCAGTTGCCTCTTGTAATCATAAACAGGAAATTGGTGTTGTGAAAAAGTGAAGTTATGAGAGAAAAATGAAACTTATGGCAGTTGTTTGTTTACTACTATTGATATTCATATTCTTCACACACATTTTTCAAAGCTTCCATCTAAATTATCTGCTCAAAATGAACATGGGAAATTCAGTCACAAAGAGAGCCACTGGATGGAGCTGTTTGTTGTGACTTTTATTTTTACTTTAACATATTAGACACCTGTAGGTGCAAACAAACTATCTTCAGGGGGAAAAGAAAAGAGAATGAGGTAAAAATGACAGAGGAAATATACAGAAAATTAATCAGGACCTTGGATCAAATTAGTCAAACTCCCTGGACCTAATTAGACAAACTATTGAATGGATCTTGACTGGACAGGAAAGAGCATACTAGGAAACTGTGAATAAAGCTGAGAAGTAAAATTTCCCTCAATCATTGGAGTAATATCCTATTCAGGTCTCTCTCTGGATATTTAATGCTGAAGACATTATGTTTGCATGTATTTTTCTCTTCTGTCTTTAAAAACAATAATACACTTGCAATTTAGTGAAGCAGATAATGTTTATTTATAACTGAGAAATGAATTATAGGAATAATAATGAATGATACCTTTCAAAATAGCACTAAAACACCACTTCACTAGGTTTGCCCATGTTTTCTTCAGATGCAAGTTTACTAACAAATGTAAGTTTCTTGAAATAAAGCAAAATTTGTGAAATGCAGCAATAAACACTAAATCATTTGTACTTCATGAAGTTTAGACTTTTATATTTCTAACAATTGGAAGTGTTAGAATGATTTCTCAGTTCATGAAAGTGGTGGTGGTGATATATACAGCAGAGATCCACTGCATTTAGTCATTTGTTTCATCCATAACAGAGCAAAATGTGGGAAGGTATTTGTCCTGAAAAATAAAGGAAAAATCCTAGCAGAACAGATAGACTAATTCAGTTTATTGGCTCTCTCAGTGAGTTATTAAAAAACCCCAAGAATTAAATGAGAAACTTAAAAAAAGTATACTTAAAATGGCAAGTTAATTTCCCACCACACTCAATATTTCAGCTTTAAAAAAGATGTGAAAATGCAAGTATTGAAAAATAAAACTATTAGAAGGATAGTTCAGAGAGGTATTAATGGTAATTATGGATGAGAAAAACTAAACCCTAGGACCAGAGAGCTTTCAATTGAAAACATCTAATTTTTTTTTCAGGAAAAATGTAATTAAAATAAAAAAGAACCTCATTATGGGGTTAGCGTCAAGCTATAGAACCTCAAAAATATAATAATCATCCACATGATTATTGTACCTTTTGATAAAAAGGAGTCATAAAACACAAGATGACAAAAGTGAAAAAAAAAAGCCTTTGAAGAGATCTATAAAATATTTATTGAAATTCCTTCTGTGTGCTCAAGAAAGTACACAGGGCTAGTGACAGAGATTAAATGTTCAGCATCTACATTGAGATATGTTGAGGTTTTAATGTAGTGAATATTGATTGCATGATGAGTCCTAGAAGTTTGTTTCCTGCAGTTTCTCATAAGGGGAGGGAGAAACTAAAACATCACAGAAGATTAATGTACATAAAGTAGGGTGTTAATGGCTTTGTTGAAAGGACAATCTTCTCTTCAGTCTGTGCACGTCTAAAATGTCTAAAAGCCCATCAGAATTGCTGAACTTTTTTGTTCATGAGGGTTGAGAAGTCTGAGACTCAGTTTATGGTTATTTTTAGGATGGGAGGTTCCAAATAAAATGCTGGGCTCTAAAGGAGATTCTTAAAAGGATTTTTCTTTTGCTTTAGGTCATCTTTTCAGCACTTAAGTAGTAAAAATTTTGTCTCAGTAAGGGTTCAAGAAAATTAATGACTTGCATGTCTTTCAAATAACAAAAGTATAAGAAAACTTAGAGTTGATCTCAGGCTGATATTCCTGGTACAGTTGCAGAGCTTTACCAACACAATACCCTTGCACTTATGATCCATTCAAATAAAAAAATCTTGCAAGATCCACAATTTGCTTGATATTTTCTCAAGCTTAACAACTGAAATGATGTGAGAAAAAATGGGCAGCCCCCTCACTTTGAAGAAGTAGTTTATATCTGGTAAATCATTGGCAAAGAACTCTATTCTGCAAGCTGTTGCTCTCAAAAGCCGCAAGTTGAATTTGGCCTGTGTGAGTGCTTCAGGCCATCTGCAATATTTTAGTCACTGGATCTTGCCTCATCTTCCAGGAATGATTTGGACTCTGCAAAATTGTCTTTTATGGCTGAGCAGATGTCAGGCCTCACAGTAGTCTGCTGTCACTGGAGGTAGATGGGGATCTTGCTTGTAGTAGTCGTGCATTGTTTCCAGTGCTCCCCCTCCACAACATCCTGTTGTTCCCTTGTGCCACAGCCAAGGTGATTCTGTAGGACAGGGACTTAGGAAGTGAAGCTGCATACAGGTGCAGGTATAGGTGGTTTAAAAGATGGAAAAAGATGACCTTTCACAGCTGGAGGGAGCAATCCTATGAACAAAAATAAGAATTAGAAAATGTCAGTTGATTAATTCAAAAAAGGTAGGAGTCTGCATAAACCATAAAAAAGGTTAACTGGAGTTCTATTTACTGTTGCTTTTGCTCTAAAAAATAGAATCCTTTTTTATTTATCTTTTTCTGAGATTTGTAAATCAAGAATTTAAAATTTTTCCAGATGTTGACATGCAAATAATGACACTCAGTATACTGTGGCATATATAACAAAACCCCTCCCTGTGCTGACATGAACAATATTTTCACAGGTAGGAAAGTGATATCTGTTCATTCACATCTGTTTCCTGACACGTCTTCGAAAAATCATGCTAAAAATCTATTTGCAACATGGTAATGCAGCTAAAAGTAATATTTTGGAAGGAAAAGTTTTTACAAGAAAAAAATTTGCTGTTTCTGACTATGAAGGACATCACTAAGCCAACTGTTTATTCTCTTTGGTCAAAGTCATACTAGAATAGCAATTCCAGTAAGGCTTGCTGATTTTTCTACAGAAAATGCCTTAAGCTGTTCAATTAAGATTCTGGTGAGCAATAGTCAAAAAATAAGAAAGAAACAGTGGGAATTTTTTTACAAATGCTATGGGTAAAAGATATGCATAGATTTTGTGGTGGAATATTTTTATATGCTGACCTACAGTCCACACAGTCTGTAACTGTGTGTCCACAAGTCCTGTGCATGGGTGGAGGGACACAAAACATTTATCTTAAACATCTCACTGGAGATAGCCTTGCAGTGTAGTCTACCAGCTGAGCTGTTCTGTAATCCATTTCAGCTACAATTTGCTGGCTGATCAACTAAAAAAATGTATCTTTGACCAACTGGCTTATTTTGACTAAGTGGCAAATGAGCAATTCAGTTGAATATTCAGACTCTCAAACCAAATTGAATACTGCAAAATAGCTTCAATCGCTTTCTTTGAGAGAGGCGTGCATTTATGATAGGAGCTGAATGCAGTTCTCAGTAAAACAATAAAGTGATGTAAAGTCATAGGACTTGCTAACTCCATCAGTCACACCTGCACTGAAATGACCCATTGCTCAACCATGCAGAGATCTAAATATCTTAGTAGATATTACTGTCACTCATTTTTTGATAAGTCTTCCTGGCAAGCAGAAAAACGTCATGCTTATAGATCATTCCTTTATTCCACAGGCTACAATTTACTTTTCTTTATAAGCAGGAAAATGGGAGAAACAAACAGTAACTGACTCATGTGAGCTGTTGAAGACTTGAAATATTGGTGCTTTCTTTACTTGAGCTGTTCAGCCTGAATAAAAAGGAGTAGGCTTTTCTATGTTCTGTGATGCTCATTATTAAAGCAAAAAGAATAAGAAAGCTGATGAAATAAAAAAAATTCCAGCATCCGAGACTCACAGTTTTTAATCATGTTTCTATAGACATACATAAAACAGGGAGAGTCAGAAAAAGGGAAGTTTCCTTCTGTCTCATATCACAATACAACCTAGAAATCTAACAAGTTTAGACTTTCTGTTATTCCTTTTCTGGTGACTTTTACGCTATAGAGCATGGTTTAAAACAAATTTTTGTATTTTTTATCATTTATTTGCAAGTAAAAATATTTATTTTATAATTAGTCTGAAGAACATGAGACGCTATTCAGGCTGAAAATATTTTAAGTACTCAAACTTAGTATATCATAAAAACCTACAGTATAAAGTTAAGAATCACCTCACACTGGACAAATAAAATGGACTAAATCCCATTTTTTTTTCCTGAATCTGTGTGACATAGTTTAGGAAATTTTGTAAACATTTCCTGAGTCATCAGCCTATATTTATCAACCCATATTTACTACAGAATGGTAGATATTCATGAAAGATCTGGAAAGGAAACCCAAAGAGCTGTGTGACACAATATATTGTTGATGGTAAACTCTTCAGCATAGCATTCATATTCATATCCAAGAAAACTGACAATGAAGGATTACAGAAGTAACTGGGTGGTATTAGGAAATATAAGGGTCAACATATATATATATATATATATAAAAGACAGTCGAGGGAAGCCTCTGTCCACATCCAAGTCCACCTTTATGCATGCAATGGTGGTCCTGGTTTTTTTTTCTCTGCAGATCATTTCTGGAGTTTTGACATATAGATTCACATGAACAATGGCTCAAGAATGGTTGTAAAAGTAAAACAAGTTAGCATGATTCAGAAAGCAATGGGTCACAAAGCAAAGAAAATCTGAGTACACTCAGCAGGACACCATCTTGAAAGTTGTGTGCTATTTGTTCCCCTTTTGTGAAAAGACATATACTAGATCTTAAAAAGACACACAAAAGAGCACCGAGGTTCACGCTGTACTGTTACAATCAATTGCAAAATGAGATAATTCTTTCTTCCAATACATCCTTTGGAAAAGAACATCTGAAATTTAAATTTCTGGGAAAAGTTTTGCTTTCTTTTTCCAGTAACACTTCCTGACAGTCTTAGAGAAATTTTAGAGAAAGAACTTAAAGTTCTTACTTCTTTCTCTTTAAAAGGAAGTAGGAGACTAGATGACTCATTTTTCTGTGATTTATCTAGAGTCCTTTGCATAAACTAGTTGAAAGGTAATATGACATTCTTGATGTTTTTGAAGTAAAAATGAGTAGAAAAAAGTTAAACAGTATTAACTCAAATATTAGAGGTTTCAAGAAGAGAGTGAGGAATGCAAAATCAATTTGAAAAGTAACTTAGCAAATTTGACGGGTGTAAGCTATGCTGTCATTTGTACTTCAGAAAGGACAGAGTCAAACCCCAAGGATACTGGAAATTTAAACTGAAAACCTCCTTGCCACCACTGGAAGAAAAAAGGTTTAAATAGCAGTCAGCTGTTACTTTTACACTTACAGAGATATCTCCTTAGAGAATACAGCCCTGTTTTCAGCTTTGCTGTTACCATCATAAAAACCTCCAAACCAACAAACAAACCCAAACCAAAAAACAGAAGTGAGAAATGCAGTGCTGGTATTTCTGCACTTCCTTGTGCAGTTGTATTAAAAATGTGTTAAGCATTCTGTTCCACATTACCACACCTAAATTTCAGCTTTTTAAGAGTATCAGACATGAGGTATACTCTGAAAATTTCATGGGAACATAATATTTTATTCAGAGTTTCACATGTTAGAGACACTGTACATTTTAATCCTTATATATATAAATAATCTTTATAAGAATTTTACTTGACTTTGCTGTTTAAAACATAACTATTCACGTTAATTTTTTTTTTAAATTTGGTGAAAAAAACTTAACATTATTGTAGAACAAATAGAATGATTCAAATGATGATACAAATATGTGTCTTTTGGTATGTGAAAACCTGTGACTACATATCAAAAGACATAATTTGTCCCACAGCATTCCAATGAAAGTAAAATAACAAGTCATGTTATTCTGTAATGTACTTCAGTTGCTATAATTACATATGAGGAAGAATAAATAATGTCAAATAATTTTTGATCTCAAATATAATAGCTATATCAGAAATAGCTATCAAACCAAAATGCACTGACCTGATGCTAAAGTACAGCAATCAGGAGTTGTTTTCAGGCAACTAATATTTTTGCAATATCTGCAATCCAAGGAAAATGAATTTCAGATTAAATAAGAGTAAAGAAGACTTTAAAATACTGATTTTCTAATATAAATTTTAATATAATAGAAAAAAGTGAAGACATGATCACACTACTTCAAAATATAAAACTGATTGTGTACTATTGCATTCTTGTATTTATCAATTTAATCTTAATTCATATTTATGGGTACAAAAGGAATATGCTTTTGCTTTTGTGTCTGGACAGCTGTGGATATTGCTGATGATGTCCAGTTTTTCTATCTGTCATAATGATATGCATACTAAATAACTAAATGTTCACAAGTAAGCATCAAAAATTCCCATTGAAATTCCACAGATTTATTATTGTAAAAAATTTGTTCAATAGGTGTATTTATACATATAATTTTCTTTTCTTTAACTATCTCCTTCCTCCTTTTTATGCTTATTGTTTTTCCTCTCGTAAAGTCTGTATTTTAAAAATTTATAATAATTTGAATTCTTAATTCCTGGGTGCAGAACATAGTTATAAATGCCATTTTTCCTGTCATTTAGTGTGTTTTATTCTTAGGGCTGATTTATTCTTTTGCTAATCCATTGTGTGTGCTTCTGTGCAATGTCATTGCTTTGAGCTAAAACAATACTTTCAGAGCTAGAAAATAATCAAGGTATATATTGATTGAAAAAGTAAACCTTTTTTATTTTCTGTGAGTGGACAGTAAAGAGTTGTTTTAGCTGTGGTTTGTTTTGTTCTGGGTAGAACAGTTGATGTGCTGTGGCTGAGCCCCACTTAGCAGGAAATCTCCCCACTAGCAACTTAAAAGTGTTTCATGGTTCTGATGAAAAAGTTAGTTTCCTCCTTCAAAGGCTAGGCAGATTCTGTGAGTGTGGATGATGCAAGTCAATGCTCTTACAGCATATATTTCTTTCTTTTTCTGTAATAACCAAGTCCTTAATACTTGTTGTTGCTTCTGCTGCTGTTATTGTTTGGGGGGGGTTGTTTATTTTTGTTTTGTTTCCTCGAATAAGCGTTATGATCCTTTGTTTATTTTTATGGTGTCTCATAGATATTTTCAGAGTTCATGGAGCAGACTAATCAGAGTCCAGACACAGGACTGACCTTGTGTACCAAGCACTTTCGTTTGCACTGCTGATTGAGAGAAACGGCTGTGACTGAGGACCTCTTACAGATCATGGCAATCAAACTTGAGTTGGCCCCTGGATACCCTGAGGCTAAAGGAAAGAATTCCTGAGAAATTTGCCTTGGAGTGATTAAAATAAAATGATTGCAGACAATTACTTTCCTGGTGAAAACGTAGGTTTACTGGTAATAGAGCTCGACAGGCACTTGCTTTTGCCCAGGATTATGAACGTGCAACATATGGCCAGATGCACTCACTTTGCGTTCACTTGTAGCAATGACTGAAAAATTAATTTTGAAATCCAAAGACCTGCAACTGACAACTTTCTAATGATGAGTGATGTAGCTATACAAAATTGTCTAAAAAATATTTCTTGAGTTCTGGTCTTCTGATTCATGTCTTTATGTTTACTGAAATATTGTTTTTACAGTGTCACTGTGTATATTGCCAAAATGACTCTGCTACTGTTCACTGAAGCTGTGTTTTTATGTTTTTAATTAGTATAAATTGTATTATATCATACTGGAATTTACACAGGAGGGACTGAAAGTAATGTATTTTAGGTAAAGATTCAGTATTTAATCAGTCCATTGTGGAAGTATATAGAGTATATTAATATATAAGTATATTAATATATAAGTACATTAATTCTCTAAGTTTACAATCCAGTTGTTAATCATCAAAGCTATTCAGTTTTCTTGATTTATGTTTTTCCAAAACAACATTTAATATTTCCACTTATTTTACTTTCAGTTCTATTTCCCCAATGGGTAGAACAGTGAATAAGATATAAGGTTCTTATTCCCATCACAGTGTTATTACAGGTACTATTGTTATCCTGGACAAGGCTCTTGGACTCTTGCTTTAAATAAGATAGTTTTTTTACATATTAAAGTGAAAATGAACAAATGTGAATAATGTCTATGCTTCAAACATGATGGAAATCTGTCCTGCTCTGGTAGTGGAAAATTAGGACTGTTAATGCACTAACCGTAAGATTAATAACCTGAATTTTTATGCAAGGGCAAAGTACCACTGTAACATCATCAACTCCTGCCCCAGATTGCCTAGACAGTTGGAGAGTTATGCCATCCCTGAACATTGCAAGGAAAGGCAGCAGCATGACAAAATCTGTTCTTCAGAAGAGGCCAGGGACACTGGATGGCAATTCTGGAGCCTGAGTAGAAGGGAATACCATTGTAGAAGGGAAAACACCTCCCTGGAATGCACAGTCCTCTGTTCTAGGAAGTCTTGGCAATGCTTGAGCCGAAGAGCTTTGTCCTGTTCGGCAAGTGAGAATGGGCAGAGCTTTAAGAAAGGTGATATGTATTGGGTTTATGTGGCCAGGTTTTGGTAGTGTGGGGGCTACAGGGGTGGCTTCTGTGAGAATCTGCCAGAAGCTTCCTCCATGTCCAGCAGATCCAATGCCAGTTGGCTTCAAGATGGACCTGCTGCTGGCCAGTCAGAGATGGTGGTTAACGCCCCTGTGATAACACATTTAAGAGGAAAAAACATTGTTGTAGTTGTGGCCAGAGAAGAGCAGGGTGAGAACATGTGAGAGGAACAACTGTGAGGGCCCCAAGGCCAGTGGAGAAGGAGGAGGAGGAGCTGCTTCAGGCTCTGCAACTGAGATCCCCCTACAGCCCACAGTGAAGACCATGATGAGGCAGCTGTCTTCTGTGGACAGTTCTGGAGCAGTGGAAAGGCTCTTCTCCCTAAGCAGCAAGAGAAACAACCTGTGATGACCTGAGCCTAACCTCCATTCCCTGTCTCCCTGCACTGCAGACTGCAGGGGTACGACGTAGAGCTGAGAAGGAAGGAGGAGTGGGAAGAAGGTGTTTTAAAGATTTATTTTGCTTCTTATTATCCTGCTCTCATTTTGTTAGTAATAAATTCAAATAATATCACCAACTTGTCTGTTTTGTCTGACACAGTATTTGGACCATGACCCCCTTTAGTGCTTATCTCAACCCATGAACCCTGTTTAAATTTTCTCTCCCCTGCCCAGTTGTAGAGGGGAATGATAGAATGGCTTTCATATGTTCATGGTGTCCAAAAAAGGAGATCAATAAACTGTGATTCTTTACTTTCAGACAGGAAGGAAGATATGAATACAGTTTCCTGAGGCTCCAGATATACAGCATTACTATGTTTATTTTGGCCCAAAGATTTCTGTCTGTGTTTTAGTATGTCCAAATGGATGTAAAATATACATAGTATACAGTAGTTTACTATTAAGCCCAAAGGTTTTTTTTTTAAATGCACATATCTGTGAATATATTCCTCCTACTCACAAAAATTGTATTTTTTTCTATCAACTCATCAAAAACTGAGACAACTGTATTTTTTTTATTCAGAGATCTTAGTGGCATTTGGAGCTGTTAACAGTCAGAAAAGTAGAAGACTAAGTTGTAATAGAAGCTACTAATAAAGATCAGAATTTTTAAAAAATATTTTGGCTGTGGACTGAAAATTAGACAGTCATTATGAAGGTGGATGTGGGAAGACAAAGACTGAAGGAGAGAAAATGTGAGATTCAGCAATATTCTTCTGACAAGAAAGTGATTGCGTAGGTGGACTTCCAGAGGCTTGACTGAATATTACCTGTGCAGTGGGCTCCTGATGGGAATGACAGAATTCATTTCAGTGTCTACAATGAGAAGGGTAAAGAAAAAGAAAGAGAAAGAAAAAAAAAGGAAAAAAGGCTTCATTCATTAATCAGCTTGTTTGACAGGAGGATCTGCTCTATAATGAGCTGCCTCTGAGACCTACAGAAAAAATTAAAAATAGTTTTACTAAAGAAGACTGATATCTTAATAAGAAATGCACCACACTGGGCATTTTATCACTAAGATGTGATGTCCAGAATTTGAGTGCTAGTAATATGACATTTTTTTGGTGCTATAGTGTTGCATAAAATTGCCATGATACAGCAGATGATTTCAGGAAACAACTAATGGAATTGAACAAGAGCTGATTTGGTCACTACTTAAGTCTACCCTTGTCCTGGTTTAGAGACAGGTATCTGCCAGGGGAAAACTGGAGTTTTCCCTGGAATGGAGAATGTAACACCCCTTCCCTCCAAATTACTATAATTTTGCAATTAAGGGCTTTCAGGCAAAGATTTGGGAATAGGAATAGCAGTTCTTTA
>VZUI01035407.1:0-92489 GCA_013401135.1 Cettia cetti | reverse complement strand
CATGCACGGTGCCTGTGTGCGGCCGCAGCCCTGCCCTGCTGCATGCACGGTGCCTGTGTGCGGCCGCAGCCCTGCCCTGCTGCATGCACGGTGCCTGTGTGCGGCCGCAGCCCTGCCCTGCTGCATGCACGGTGCCTGTGTGCGGCCGCAGCCCTGCCCCGCAGGAGCGTGCCCCGCTGCCGCCGGGCTGTCCGGGCTGTCCGGGCCGATCCCAGCGGAGGGGGCCGGGCCGGGGCAGTGCGGGGATGAGCGGAGATGTGTCCGAGGAGCGCCTCAGGGGGGTTGGAGCTCACCGCTGTGTGAGTGCTGCCTCGGGCAGGGCAGAGGGGCTGCTCAGCCTGGCTGCTGCAGCCTCTGCTCTTGGACGCTGCCCTGCCCGCTCTCCCAGCCTGCTCAGGAAACGCAGCGTTTGCTGGCACCACGCCTCTCTAAAGTTGAATTTCATTCTGCATGCTTGAAACCGTAAGTATCTCTGGTCTCAGTAAGCAGGGTTCTAAAGCTCTAGAGAATTTCACTTAAAATATTAAAATTTAGTTAGTAAAAACTTTTTTTTTTTGCAAAGGGGAGGGTGGCATGGTACACATGCCAACATTGCAAGATGTTATTTTAAGATTGTTCATGTTTTTTTCTGCATTGAATACTGGATACAGGCTGATGTCTCAAATGATATTGGCACTGCCAAAAAAAAAAAAAATTAACTCATTTTGTAGTATAAAAGGTTGATTAGAAAAACAGTCTTTGGCATGGATTTGTCATTTGAAATTAAAATTTTGAATCAATGCCAACAAAAAATGTAAAATATTTCAAGACTTCACTGCCAGCTGGGCTACTCTTAAATGTGCTTATGACCCATAGCTCAGAGAGAAATTGTGTTTCCTCCAGGTTTTGTGTAAGCTGATGAATAAAATACCGTCATCTTCAATAATAGGCTGGATTTGAACCTGTGATTCCATGATTTCTATTTCTTGAATATTGCCTGAAGACTTTTTTGCACAGATAATCTTGTGGCCTTTTAGGAAAGTGGTGTTAGGTAGTGTTTTAAAAAGCACAAAGAGGGCACCCCAGAAACCTGCAGCTCTTCTAGTTGTGTTACTTGCTTAATGATATGATTGTCAGCTTTTTTCATCCCAGCTAAACAGCTGATAATGCCATTATTATGTTCTGAAAATGGATGAGGGTTCAGGCTTTAATCAGTTTGAACAGTGACACTACTGACAAAAGTCAGAGAGAAAGTGAAGTACCAAAAGAAGTAATTTGAAGTCTGAAAGTCTTCTAAATTTTTCCTTAAAAGGAAAAAAACTATTCAAAACATTGAAGGAACTCTGGAAAACGCTGTCTTGGAATGCAAAATAAAGATACCAATACAAGGATAATAGGATGAAGAGGAAAGAAAGAAAACTAGGAAAGGGTATTCGTTCCAAAACATTCTCCTTTATGGATATTTTGGAATCTTCATTCTGTAACGCTCTGTTTTTCTTCCTAATTTAAGAAGAAAAAAAGATTAGCTTAATTTCTTTCACAGAACATCTACCACTTGAAAGTTTCCTTCTTGCTCCTTAATGCCATGAAGACAGTGTAAGTGGAATCATTTGAACACATTTGAAAATTAATTTTCGGTGATTAAAATTAGGTGAAGATTGTTTTTTTCTCTGTAACTCCATCTTGATCCATTTATTAGCCAGTCTCAAACCACTCTGCATATTGTTTAAAACAAATTGGCATAAATCAAGTTTAAACTGCATTTAAATACTTCCCCAAACAAAGGGGAAGATCCCACCTACACAGGGTCTTACTGCAGGGATGAGACATAACTGAGCTTTCATTGACACCCAGACTAGCACTGGTTTAGTTAAGTCAGTGCAAACCCACTCTGATTTCAGTCTGAGTGACTTATTTTACTTTGCTCTTAACCTGTTTCAAATGGACTTAAGTGAAAGCAGTAGCAAAATGTGCCTGTGGAGGATTATATTCCTCAAAACTCTCCATTTGCTTTCACACTTCTCAGTTGGTGCAGCCTTTTTCAGTGGACATCATGTGATTGCTTCAATGGTAAACCTATTTAATAAACTACTGAAAAACATTTTCCATTGAGACTATTTCAGGGGAAAATGGTGCTTTTCAGCTATTACTTGTTGCATTGCAAATTCTGAGATGTCTGACTTGGTACAACTTAATGTAAGAAATAGCATCGTTTGTGAGCAGTGTCTGTTTTATTAGAAATTATATAACTTGCCTAATTATTTTTTCTAATTAATGGTTTTACTTAACTTTTATATTAATCGTTGTAATTAATAGTAAGCAGGGTATTATACATAAGCAGTGGAATTTTCCATTTTAGCCAACACATAGTTAAGTCTTTGCAGAGACTGCTGTTGTTAGAGTGATTAGAAAATCAATGAAACTTTTAAGTTTTGCTAAACTAACCCTGATAAGCTTCAGTGAACAAAGCATGACTAAAGCTTTTTAAATCAAGTTTGAGGAAATACATTGATTTATGTAATCTGGAAGTCACAAATGGAGATTAAAGAAATTATGAGTTCTCTAATTTCCTTAAAAAGCTTCATTAAATAGATCATAAAACAGTCCATATAACTGATAGCAGGAATAGATCAAGACTAGGAATATCTGAGTCAACACCTAGTAATTAATGATAAATAGTTTAAAGGAAAGGCAGGGAAGGTAAGATCCTCAGTATACATTCTTTCAGGAGTGTTCTACATATCGGGGTCTGTTGCCTAAAAAATGTTTTAATTTTAAAGTCAAGTAGCTGAGCTTGATCCTGAAAGATAAACTTGGTTCAAATTTTTGTGTCATCACCAACCAAGACACCATAAATGTCTGGGCATGTATCCAGGCCCCAGATCAGGTTAGATAACAGCCAGTGGAATCTGTTCTCAGCTGTGCTCATCAGCATGCAAGGGAGGTCTCTGAGCTGTTGCTGTTCACCCCAGAGCCCTTGGTGTGCCCTGTCAGCAGAGCTGCCCCAGCTGCCCAGGCTGCTGAAGGTTCTTTGTCGTGTGGGGAAGGGGCTGGGGAGCGTTCCCCTGGCCAGGAGCTTTGGGGGTGCTGGCTTCCTGCAGCAGCACAGCAGCCAGAGGCTTTTCTGTGCTCCCACAAGGGCAGCACAGTGTGGGAACCACTGGCCTTGGTGTCCAATGGAACAGGAGCCTTGCTGGGCAGAGATTTAGACTTTGACCTGTATCCTCTCCTGAGTTACATGCAGTAAAATCTGTGGACTGTTAGCAGATAGAGTTCTAGAAGAAGCTATAGGATACTTCTCTTCAAAATAATGAGATATGTACATGATACATATACATATGTACATATATACATATGATGTATATGGTACATGTTATGTGGTTCTCAGAGGTTTTTAATCCCCCAGAACTTAAGTTGTAGCAGAATTACTGAAACTCCAGCATTGTATGTCTAGTGACTACAATAGGAAAACAGTTTCACACTAAAGTTCTTGTCGCCGCACTAGTATTTATTTATCAACTCAGTTGGAGTGGTTTCTTTTAGTCTTTAAATGATAGTTTACTGCAGTTATCATAATTACTGAAATGGATTTTGTTTTATTTGGAAGTTCATTAATTCACCTTTTCAGCAAAGCCAAAATCCTTAAATATTGTACTACTAAAGCAGTGTCTCAGTGGTGAGAAGTCTAAGTAAGTTTTCTATTTTATCGTGCCTAACATAAAAATATTGATTCAAAAGCAATAATCTTATGTTAAATTGGTTTCTTATAACACAGGCCACTGAGAAATGGGGCACTTGAACAGCAAATAAATTAAATTTCCATGTAGCTCTCTAACCCATCTGAGTGTCAGTAGGTGGAAAGAAGGAAAAAGCTATGAATGTGATACCTGAAGTAATGATGAATCATTATTTAGGCAACACTGATTCCTCAGAAGTTATTTCATGAATAGTTTTCTGCATTAGGTTAGCAATGCTACAGCTGTGATGCAGAAGGAATGCAAGCTTTTTGTCAATACATGTAGAAAGTCAGATAACAGTCACTTTTTTAATACTTTCCCTGTACCACAGGTCTGTTGTTTTTACCCAGAAAAATGCTTTGACCATTCCTGTCTGGTTTAAGCTCCTGCAGTGCTGCCCTGGATTTGGCTTCAGAGTACAAGATTTTTCTGAAGTTACAGAGTTGTTGCAATGACCTAAGATGTTAGTACTAAACTTGCACCTCAGAGAGGGCTGTTCCTGTCTTACCAGTCAAAATACTCTCCTGGAAGTCCTGCTGCATTGTCAAGTTTACTGCTTGTGTTAGCTGTGGGTTTTTTCCTTTTAGCAGATATTACTTTACATGTACAGGTATATTATGGTAACAGTCCCAAATTCTGATGACTGAATTTGTTTATAAAACTTAAAACCAAGGACAAGAGAGGAATGGCATTAGATTTGCATGTGCAAATGGTGCTGGGGAAACAAGATAATCTATATTCAGTAATAAGTTTATTAGATAGGAATCTTGGTGTGTAAGTCTTCCAGATTTCCTGTGTTCCCAAGGATGAGGTGCTGCCCTGTGATGAATTGACAAGTCCTGAAGAAGTTTGGTCAATAGCAATGTTACTGTTCAGCAGAACTTCTTATGTATCTCTTGGTAAAATTTAAGGTGATGACAATTCTACCCTCTTTTCCTAGGCTTAGAGTACAAGTTGTGGCAAGTTGTCTGGCTGAAGTGTGGTGTCACCTTTGCTGTACAGAGAGACAGAAAGTGGATAATTGAAAGAAAAATGCCAGGGGATCAGACAAATGGCCATGGTATTCTCCAGCTGAGTCAAATTATTTATTCCTGCTTAGGTAAAATGTGTATTAGAGCTGAGTGAAGGGCTGGAGGTCTTTTTGTCGTTTCTCTAACCCAAGTTTGACCCAAGATTACCATATTAGTCTACCAGAAATCTAAATTAAATCCAATGCTGTCCAACATAATAATGTTCTTCTACAAAATCAAGTTGGTGCCATTCTGCAGTGATGCATTATTCCAGCATACACATACTGCCCAGCTCTTGTTTAGTTAATATGAATGCTTATTTTTCATGGCTGGTGAAAACTGTTGGGTTTAGCATTCTTAAAGGGAAATGCTGTTTTACTGATACAGGAGCTAGATACACAACCATTCTTAAGTAACAAACTATTTTCGTACCACCATCTTCATAGTATAAAGTAAGAATACTCCTTTATCTTTGTTTATACTTGCTACCTAGAACAACAAATTCTTAGAACTTGGTTTACACCAATGTGGGTGCCTCATGTGAGAAAGGTCCATGTACTGCATCCGTGTTTTGTTCCTCACAAAGGTCCATGTCACATCTGTGGGGCTTTGGATGGGAGGTGTTTATAAGCAGGAAAAATGAGGTTGCACAGCTTGGAGAGTAAGGGGTTATGCAGAACAAAATGGGACAGTGAGCATGGATTGTTCAGCCTGGAGAAGAGATGCTTCAGGGTGACCTAATTGTGACCTTCTAGAACCTGGGGAGCTGACTGGAAAGGTGGAGAGAGACTATTTACAAGTGCCTGGATTGACAGGACAAGGGGGAGTAGGTTTAGATTAGATATTAGTTAACTTGCCTGGCAGGGTGGGCAGGCCCTGGCACAGGCTGCCCAGAGCAGCTGTGGCTGCCCCTGGATCCCTGGCAGTGCCCAAGGGCAGGTTGGACACTGGGGCTGGAGTAGCCTGGGACAGTGGGAGGGGTCCCTGCACATGAGAGGATCTTTAAGTTGCCTTCCAAGCCAAACCATTCTGGGGTTCTGTGAGTGTGACAAGAGAAAGGAACAAGAAAGCAAGCTGTCTAGTGAAGCATTGTTCTTTGTTTAGCTGATGTCTCACTGAGTATGAAAGGTATTAATCTTCAAATTGACCCAACAGCAATGTAATTTCCTTAGATTTTGTATGACAAGTGTATTTGTCCTGGTGCAATCTGCTGTTTGAGGCTTTAGCAGCTATTCATAACCAATGAAATAAAGTGATTTCCTTACCTTGCTACTAAAAGGGTTCCTATTTAGTGCTCTGAGAATTGTGGGCATGAAACAACTGAAAGTTGTATACACCCATAAAAGTTGGCGCTTTTTTTTGTGATTATTTCTTGTTTTCTTATGTTTCCTAACAAAATTGTAAGTAACTGTGTACCCTTAATTTTCAAGTAAAACTATTGAGGAAGACTCAAACCTCATTTTCAAAATGGAATTTAATTCTGATGTGAAATATATTTGGGTTGTGTTTGAACAGTTCCAAAAGAGCAATACATGCTGCAAAGTCTGCTCTACCTGATTCATTTTTTTAAGCAAAAAGGTGTAGGGAAGGAGAAAGCCATTCCTGTTGTCTCCATCACCTTCCAGAGCACACCCTGATGGAGTCTGCCTAACACAACACAAGGCTGTTGAAATAAGTGGCCTCTCATTATACAGCAATGGGACTACTTAAATGAGAATTTCCAGAACTTGGATTTGGAATGGTAAAATACTCTTGCGAAGAATTTCTGAAGCTGAAGGTGACTTTGTTTTTTTGAATTTCACCAAAATACTCCAGCAGGAACTTCCTCTTGTAAAATGAATTTTTTGAAGGTGGTAACAGTAGATTCTTCAGACCTTCAGATCTCCTGTAGTTTTCTTTCCTGTAGTTTTCTTTTCATGTCCATAGGAATAACCAGTGCTACTGCTTTTTGATTTTGAACAAGTAGAGGGTGGCAGCCCCCTGTTTCTAATCCCTTTAGGATGCCTGGACCACCAGTCTTGGTGGAGAGATAATGGAGCTATTCTTTTGCATGTTTGGCATGTAAGATTTGTGATAAAGGTGGTTTGAGTTTGCCTGTCCTGAGTACTGACAATTGCATCCAGAGGTTCCAGAAGAAGCGGCAAGGAATGCATGCAATGGTACTTCCTTTTCTGAAAGAATTTTTTAATTTTTAAAAATCTATTTAAATATGAACACACACACTCCCTCTGTGTGTGTGTGTGTGTGTGTGTGTATATATATATATATCCACACACCAGATCAGTTTGTGCAAGGAGAGGTCAAGACTGAATTTCCAGTTCTGCTTCAGTGATACTCTGTCTAAATATGGATCTTTCTCAGGTAGAAACAACCTTGTTAAGAACAATTTATCACACTGGCATAGACAAGGGGGAAAAAAAGAAAAAAAAAACTGTTTGGAGCAGGCTGTGAATATGGAAAAATCACATAACTGTTTTATCTGAACCCTGCAACAGATTTACTTTCGTGCTAATTTAGCTGAATAACAGCACTTTAGAATATGATTGCCTGTTTAATAAGTAGAGGGCAGCAAATGTCAGCTGTGTCTGCTTGTCAGAAACTGAGGAGGTTGCTTGGACAACAACATAAATTATTATTTAGATGACTTGGTCCCTTAGCCAAGCCGGCTCTACTCCGGAGCAGCTTGCGGGGGGAGGTCAAGGTGTATTTAGGCTCAAGCCTGCAGGGCAAATTTTCCCCCATCCCCTCTGTGCGCATTGGTTTCTTACTCCAAAACAAACCTGAATGAGGGCTTTAATTCTGCTGCTGAGCTAACGTGTTTGTAAGCCCTGTTTGGCAGCCTCGAGCGCCCGAGGCAGCCACAGCTGCCAGCTTTCATCTGCCCCCAGATCCTCCGGGCGCTCGCGTCACATGCGCTGCCCCGAGGGGACGGAGGCGAAGCGCCCGGCTCTGCCCGGCTGGGGCTGGGGCTGCACATCCCATCCCATCCCATCCCACCCCGGCTCTGCGTGTCCCTGCCCGGCTGGGGCTGCACATCCCATCTCATCCCATGGCAGCCCGGCTCTGCGTGTCCCTGCCCGGCTGGGGCTGGGGCTGCACATCCCATCCCATCCCATGGCAGCCCGGCTCTGCGTGTCCCTGCCCGGCTCCTCTTTGTGCAAGCCGCACACACGGCGCTCCCCTGCTCCCCGCAGCCGCCTCCTGGCCGCAGTCTGGCTGGGTGTTCTCATGTTCCTCTCGCCAGGGCAGCGCCTCGGTTTGAATGTGTACATATTTCACAGAGCCCACTGCTTTTCATAAAACCTGGGATCTGTTTCTAACCTGGTAGTGGAAGGTGAAAAAGTTCGTGGGAGCACAGTTAAAACAAAAGTTGAAATGAAGTAGTAAAATTTTAAACAGAGTAATTTAAAACTTCATTGCCAGCCCATTTTTGAGAATATTTAATACCATTAGCAGTAGGGTAAAAAGTGTCCATTTTGGTTAACTAAACATTCAACATTTCTGACTGTAGCTAGATTTTATGCAACTCTTCTCTCTAAACTACAAGCCGGGTTGCTGGGCAGTAACATGCAGAGGTCATGAAAGGTGTGTTAGCATCTATTTCCTATTTTTAGTTAGTCTTGTTGTTAAAAAATACTGTGTCAGCCTGTGAAAGAGTAGTTACATCATCTTAGCTGAATAATGAGATACTGCTCAACATACCCTGAAAAAGTAGTTACTTTGCAGTAGTAGTAGCAATCTTTTAAATAAATAAGATTTTCATCGTCATTCACAATATAGACTGTTTTCCCCTCAAATATGTTTGTTAAAGGTTAAATGATTCTTTCTAAAATGTAAACACTTGAAAGGTATTAATGTATTTTTAATGTTATTGGGCAGTTGAGTAATGATTTCTAAGAGTTTTGTTTTCATTTAGTATTACAAATTGCTGCTGAATTGGTGGTTAACTTCTAAATTTCCATGGAAATGGTGATAAATACCTGATTTCCTGGAATGGGAAAGTATGTTATATGCATTTATGCTGATGAGTGTCTGTATGCTGAGGTGTTACAGCTTCCTAAAAACTGATACCTCAGTATTGGGTAGGGTTGAAGTGAAGCAAGTTGAAAGCCAGTGTGATGCAATTACACTTCATGGGTTTGACTCTGCACTGCCATGAAGGACAGAGTAAGGCTCTTACACCCTGTCCTTTCCCTCCACAAGTAGAAAATGTATTTATATCCAGAACAGACATTTATATTCTTGAAACAGAAATAGCACCATGTAGATTCTGAAGATTTCTCTTAATGGCCAAAAGCCATATTCATGTGGTGAGATGCTTGAAAATCTACTATTAAAAAAAAAAAATAGTATTAATAAAAAGTCTGTCCTGGCAGAAGAGCTCATATCTGGTAAACGTGTCAGATAATTTAGGTAAGCTTTAGGAAAGTGCAAAAATACTAAAGAGGAAAACAAAGCATAAGTGCTAAACTCAGGTGTTAATTGTGTTCAGGACAACAGGAGAGGAGCAGAATGTTCACTCTACTAGGAATGTACTAAAGGTGAAACTGTTGAGAAGAGAGCATGTTTTTATGAGAAATAGAATAATTTTTGTCTATTTGTTTTCAAAAACTCTATTTAAGTTCTGGGAAAGTGTGATCCATGTTTTCATAGAGCCCTTAGTCTTAAGGCAGGCGAACATTTGGTGGCTGTAGTGGCCATGTGCCAGCTCTGGACAGGTGAGATGGGCTCCCCTCAGGGGGTACCTGCAGAATATCCAGGATATCTGCCCTGCCTTAGTGTGACAGGTAATAATTGTGAAGTTTATTGAATACACATCATTACTTCACTGTATATGCTGCTGGTAAATTAAGTCAACTACTTCCATCGCCCTGTTTTGAGGAACAGTAAATTCAGGATTCAGCAAAATTGTTCTTTCATTTAATAATGGTCTGTCATCAGCATTTGCTAGTCTTTCCTTCTTAAGCAGTGTGTTCAGGAATCTCTTGTGTACTAAGGTGTGTCAGAAAACAAAAGTATGGGATGATTTTTTCCTCTCTCTAAGAAATAACTTGTTTGCATCTTTTTGCTGTTTTTGCCTTTTTAGTGATCTAGGTGACAGAAAGAGTGATACAGACATTCAAATTGCATGGAAACACCTAAAGAATATTAAGCTCCATTAGCTCACCCTATGAGCTTCTGTAATTAAGTTTCAGATTGAAAACTTGTATCTTATTTTAGAGTGCAGAAATCAAACAATACTCTGAATTTTGGCAGAGGAGAAAGGTGACTTGAGGCCATGACGGACTGGCAGAGTTTCCTGAGACCATTTTTTTAATCCCAGTTTTGTCAAGGTTTAGTCTGGTAATTTACATAGAGATAAAATTTGTTTAACTATTGAACTAAACTTCTGTGTGTTTTGTGTACAGTCATGGTGCTCAGCACGAGGTGCTGGGTTTTTCAGTAATATGTGACAGTGTTCTGCTCTGTAATTATTTGAGGATTTTGATAGAGAGCTACTATAATTAAATACTTTGTACATTATTATGTTATCTAAAATGCATATATTTCTTAAATTTCTCAATGGATGCTTCTGTTAACATTGCAATATATGGTGATTTCTGTGATCTGCTCAGCTATACAAAAGAAAAAAAAACCACAAATGCACATTTCATAAATATCCTCAGGTAATTTTAACTGAGGCTTTAAAAATAATTCCTCAGTTAAAAAAATGTTCATCTGTCCGTCTAGCTGTGTGGAGAAATAATTTCTGGGAAGTACTGAAATTTGAAAAACAAATGTCCTAAATCCAATGGGTAAGGAAATGTCTGCCTTAGCAGGCATGGCAGCATTCAGGAATGCTGAAGACATGTGGTAGGCTGTGTAGCAAGTATGAGAATGATCTGACTGTCTTGTGTTGGAGATTTTTATATTTGCCCCGTGTACCTCTGAGTGCATTTTTGCTCCTGTCACTTTTTAAATGCGTGTCCCTTACATTTTAATGTTATAATTGAACCATTCCGCCACACCACTGTAACTATGGAATTACTCTTGACATCAGTAGCAATAGTCAAAACAAACAGAATTTGTCCCTCTGGTATTAGATATAATCTCATATCATAAGAACTCCTGTGGACAATTAGGATTTATTGTTATCAGCTGCACCTAACATTTTTCTTTAAATGCAAAATACTTTTGCAATTGTGTATACAAAATAACCTGTGTTTATGTGTGCAATTTATTTGAAAATCGATTGCAATCGATGAAATTTTGTGATTTTGCATTTATTTCTGGGTGTGCCTGTTTAGTGTCTATTTCCCATGCCCTGTTTTTGCTCTTTAGGGCGCAGATTTGAGCGTGGATGTTGTTAATGCAGCAGGCATTAGTGCAGGGTGTGCTGCCTGTGCAGTGGTTGCCATTTGGCTGCAGCTGTGTGTGCAGGGGTGGTGCTGGGTGTGCAGAGCCCGCTGCTCTGTGAGCTGCTCTGTGCAACAGTAAGCGTTTGTGACAGGTTGTTTGCTGAATCCTTCCTGCCTGCATATGGCAGATCAGAGTTCACTTGTTAGCAGATTATCCATTGTGCCTTGATGTTAAAAGAGGATACCTCCAGCCTGGCTCTGGAGCTGTCCTAGGCAGGGCTGTGCTGGGTGGGATCCGAGACAAGTTGGGAAGTGCACACAGACAAGAAGGGGAAAATGAACACAGCAAACAGGAGTGATTCCAGTGTTCTCCTTGTGCTCTCTGAGAGTGTTTATTGTGAATTTAAAACTGCTTTGAAACAGCTGATCGGTTCTGTAATGGAACATCATTAAATATTCTTCAAATTTCTAGCCAAAAAACACCTTTAAGGGCATGCAGAACAATTATTTCTCAGTGGACAGTATTTCAATTCCCGTATTTTTAACGCTGGACTGGTCAGAAAAAAAATGTGGGGTTTTTAGACATTAGTATTTTATTCATTAGTATTTGAACATCAATTTTAGAACATAAGGGAGTTTTACCCTTTTACCCTTAAAATTCGAAGAGGAAAGAATATTTTTCCCCCAAGATTGTGAGAAAGAGGAGCCTGTATTGAGGATATAATCTATAGTTCTCCTTACTTATGATAATTTACCAAGGAATAGAGAGCAAAAAACATAGTGGAGTTTTTCTGTGAAGAATTATATTCTGCTGGTGGTGACACACATTTTAGACTTGTAAGATTTTGGAGGACTGTAAAAATCTAAATCAAAGCTTCAATATACAATAAATTGAAAATTAATTAACCCTCTTGTTTTGGAGATGGGATGAGTGTTTTTAGGAAAAGCAAAAGGAAGAGTGATAGATTAAAAATATTTTATTTGGAAAGAGGAAGGTAAGGAGGTACATTTTAGATCATCTCATTTCCTTTCTAATGCAAATCTGATTCTTTGATTATTCACTTATTTATTCTCATACAAAAGGTAGAAATTATGACATGTTGGGAATGTAGGCATTTTCTATACTGCAGTAATAGTGCAACTCTTGCACTCCTTTCATCTATTGGTGAAAAAAGGATTTCAAGAAAAAATAATTTTGAATAGAATTAATTAAGGGATTCTTAAAGTCCTAAGCTTAATGTAACTGCACTTCTTTAAAGCAGAAAAACAAGAGAGAAAACAAATAATGCCCCTTAAGCAGATGCTTATTCACGTAGGATAAGTAGTCTTTGATTTTGGAGAGGTGGTGTGACTTGCAGTTGGAAACCTTGATTTATTGTGTCGTTATTTATATCTGCAATAAATGAGGAATAAGCATAAAACATGAAAAGGAAAATTAAGTATTATGCTAGTTCTTTTGCTATTTTATTTACATGAAATAGGCATTTTTTAATGGTGTATTGCTGTGCCTTTTGTTGACCATATCTGTACGCCAGGTCTGTCTGCTTGTTTCCATTGGCTTGTCATGTTCACTAATTAGGGAACTGCTGCATGATTCACCTTGTTAATTAGAGGGACTTGCACACAAAGGCCCTTCGGGCAGTGCGAGAGAAGAGCCTAGCACTAGTGCCCTGAGAAAGCTACAGCCTGTGAAGTAATTCTTCTCATCTACCTTCTATTTTTTATTTGAAATGAATAAATCATTGAGATTTTCCTTGTGGAGTGAGAATGCAAGATTTCACATCTTTGTAAGATGTAAATTATATGTGATCAATAGAAGGGGATGACTACTGTATTGTACTTACAAGATTCCCTAATTTACTACTTGTCAGTGTCTGAGAAATGGCTTGAAATATTTTGTCCCCACACTGTGGTGCGTTGTTCCCTTGATCTGCAGCACAAATGAGCAGCAGCGGTTTTGCTATAGTTAAATCTAAAATAGAAAAGATGTAGATTATTTAAATTCAAGCTTGTTTTGCATCCCCAGTGGAAGTTCCATTTTACAAGTGAACCCCCAGCACTACCCCCACAACTTTTAAGGGGAGGAAGGTGGTGGGCGTGTGGCTATTTTTGTTCCCGGTGTTTTGCTGTGCCTCAAACCTCCCTTTCCAGCAGAGTAGCATACTTGCTGTATTGTGTATTCTTTAGTTGAATATAGTTTCAGAATAAATTAAATTTGTTTTTGTCATGTCACTTAGACTTGATCAAACCACAATCCAGGCTGCAGAAGAGGATATTGCGTTAAAAGTGCACAACCAGTCGCTACACTGCACATTTCCCATCTGTTTATGACACTTCAGACATTAACTCCAATGCCATTCCTCTAACTATTTGATTAAAATTACTTATTACAGCCAAATGATTTTTAGTAGATTGCTACATTTGCCTCATTTCCTCAAATGAGGCTGGCAGTTTCAAGATGCAGATTTCCCATAAGAATGCTAGAGGACTGGTATCAAAATCTGGGCATTTTCTTTTGGAATAATCTAGTTAATAAAGCTTGTTACTAGAATTTCTGATTAACTGCTATTTTAAATGCACTTAAAATTTCTGCTATTCTGAAGTTTTGTGCTAATGGCATATAGCCAGAGAAATTTTACCAAAAGAATTAGAAATACTTATTTGGAAAAAAATGGAGAAAATGCTTCAGGCTGACATGAGATTTTATGGTGTGAAATACTGTCACTCTTCACTTCCAGGAAGATGAGATCTTCCTGCGTGCCACAGACTTCAGTTGCCTCCATTGATAGACCAGCCAAGAACTTCCTCCATCTTCTTGGTGCAGTTCTGGATTTTGATTCAGATTTCAAGTGTGTGCCAGAGATGAGCAGAAGTGAAAGTAACAAAAGGCTTGAAACTCCTGATGGATGCACAGAAAAGATGGTGCAGATAAAATTCCTGATCAGACTCCCCTAGCACTAACACAAAGTTGCAGCAGCCATGGACAGTTCTCACCATCCAAATAGCTGCTGTATTGCTCAGACACAATGGAAGGTTCTTTAAAGGGTATTTTCAGAAAGGTTTATTGGATACTTCACCATGTGAAAAGCAGAGCAGTTGGTTCATGTTCTAGCCCAGTGTTGAGCACTGTGTTACAGTGGGCAGCTCAGCCTTCAGCCTTTGGCAGTTACCACTTGCACTCATATTTTCCAATGCATGATTTAAAAAAAAAAAAAACAACAGCCAAAGTCCTTGTTAAGCATCCTCCCATATGCCAGTGTTTGTGTCAGCTGTCCCAAAGCCACAGCTCAACAGGTTTCCTGCTCTTATTACTTCAGTCTGTAACTATGGACTTGACTGACCTCCACACAGGCTTTCACTGTGTTTTATATTCCCTGATCTTGATAAAAACATCCCTTTGAGTCCTCACACAGTGTCCTACTTCAGGGGGAAAGGAGAAGATCCTAGAAATCTGGGGAGGATGGTAAACCCCCACTTCGATGAACAAAGGGCCTGGGAAAATCGCTTATCCCATCTTTTTCTCCAGGCCCTGGGAGTGAGGATGTCCCATTGCTGAGCAGCCCCTGAGGAAAGCCATTGAGCTCTTTGGCTTCCCAGTCATACTGAGGCTGTCTGGTGTCCTTTCAAGAGCAGCTTGAGAAGATTTGTGATTGTCCATAGTTGCCTTGCTCCAAAATAAAGTTAAGCCTGATAATAACAAAAGAACAGATGTTAGGGAATTTTTTTCAGAGTGTTTTTCTGATCTCACTGCAGGTTAAGTTACTGACATTCCAGTAAGTTGCCAGCTCTAGGAGTGCTGACCCTGCCCAGTTGTCTGTGCTTCAGAGACCCTTTGCTCAATGGGCTTTGCTCAAATTTGGCTTGGTAAATCTGCCACATACTCTTGGAGGACCTAACAAATATAAAGGTTTAAAACAGACGTGTCTCCAGCTTAGCATAGGACAGCCTGGAACTGGTGCTACTGGAGATAAATTGTTTGAGGAACAGTATAACCAAAACCAGAGAAATTGTACTGGAGCTCAGACAACACATTCTGAGGAGTGAAGGAATGTAATGATTGAAGGTACTGGAAGGACAAAAAAAATTCCATTGCTGTAGAACACTTCCACAGGTGTTTGAGGGATATCTTCCTTACATATTTATTACTGTGTTATTCTAGATAGGAATATGTAGCTTAACAAATGGTTGGACTGTTGCAGAAATAAATGGGTTTAAGTTAATAAATAAATCATAGTGTATTTGGAAAATCAAAAAATACAACCCAGTATGTTAAAAAATTGCAAGAGTTTAAAATCAAATCTCAAACTCTTCATGCTTTTGATTTTTTATAAATTATGAGTCAGCTGTTAGGGATATTTCTAGGAATTTCCAAGAAAATTAAACCTGACTATATATATATAGAGAGAGAAAGAGAGATAGATATAATGTTTATTATATGACTATAATATATATAAAATATATATATATGTATGAATCAGTTCAGACAGTATGTAGTCTTGATTAGTAAGGGGATAAAATTGTAGATATAAGGATAATTGATTTTTTAAGAGTCCCCTTTAAAAAATCCGCATTTAAGACTGGGGAAAAGCCTTACAATTAAGGCTTTTTATTTCAGGGAAAAATAAAATTGAAAGGCAGGATGCACCTGGCATTTTCTGTATCAGAGTTTGACACATTGTCTTGAAAGTAATAGTGCACGTTTAAATGGAAAATTTGAGTAAACTTGTAAAACATAATGAAATTAGATGTAATAAACAGAAATGTCTGTTGTAGGAAAGATGCTTGGTCCAAAGTACCCCAGTTAAGATTCCAGAACTGTGTTCAGATGCTCATTATTTTGAGGAACAGTCATCTTGAGGCTGAAACATTCCCAGCTTGGTCTTTGCCCGGGGTGATTTTTTTCCTAACGCTATGCAATAATTTTCAACTGCTGTTTAAAGTGTGTGGGTAAGAGAAAAAGAAGAGACCCCCCTCACCAAAACCCATCAGACAAACACCTTTCACAGTACAGAGGAATCTTGATCTTGTTCAGATAGATGTGCAGCCGTTGCTAGGACAGCTGGAGCTTTTACTGACTTGTGGGAGAACACTTGTTAAGGAGCAGCATCCAGCTTTGCACTGATGAAAATTGGGTACAATTTGTCAGAGCTGTGAATGTTTAAAAGTCTCACAGAATGTGTTTGGTGTGTGACCTGCTGTTACACAGGTGAAACCTCTCTGGTGTGGCATTTTTGCAGTGCCTGTTGTACACTTCAGTGCTTGGAGCAGTTCCTTACCAGGCAGTGGAGCTGTGCTCACCCTGAGGGATTTCAGTGCCTGAGCAGGGCTGGAGGGCAGCTGGAGGGCACACAAGAGCTGCTTTGCAAGGCTCCCTGAAATTCACGGAGGCACCCATCCTTCTTGTTCATTGTCCTGGACTTCTTGAGGTTCCTGCCAGCATTTTTAATGAGTTTCATTTTTAATTGCACCTTCTGTTGTGGGCGTCTTAGGACATGTGTAATGGTTCCGCATTTCAGGCACTCCTCAGCAGAAAAGATGTTTTTCCAGGGGGTGCAATCACTGTCCGAGACCGATAGATACATGTTACAGAACCATCAATTAAGACAAGTTTTTCTCAGCATATGACCCTGTTATCAGGAATTAAGCCATCCATCGCAAACAGAATTAGGAGGGATTTCCGTGGATGCCTATTGGATGGAAATCAATGCTTAAATCATTGTTTATGTGATCTCCCTTTCATCAAACATTTCTGCCATTTAGCACCCTCCATTGCCAGCTTCCTGCTCGGGGTTCACTGCTGCCTGTCTTCACCCATGAATGCTGTTGATATTTATAGCTTCTCTGGTGCTGGGAGCCTCCTCTTGTTTCTTTCTAGGTGGTATTTCTAAACTAAGTTGGGAATTGTAAGTAGATAAAATGTAGATCCTGATGGGCTGAGTTGGCTCTGTGGCTTACAGGAACTTGCTTTTATAACTTATTTCTATTCCCTTACCAAATCCTGTATTGGCCGTGTTTAAACATACATGACTACTTCCTTAAGCTCTTTCTTCTTGTTTATCTTCACAAGCATCTCTGTGTCTCTGTCACTGGGTTATTTTCCTTCTAGGCCAGAAAACAATCCTGAATTCTGCCTTAGGCACAGAAACACCTCCTTGGCCTTTCTCTCTCTCATGTGATCCCACTCTCTCTTCTCCCTTTAATTTTTTAAGGTATTTATATGCAGACTAGAATTTTTAAGAGTTCCAGCTGTCCTCTTACTTTCTGATCACATGGAAGAAAATTTTTCTCAGTCCTTAGCAGCTACAGCTCATACCCATATTTTATCTACATCTCTGCTTTAGACAAAGCTCACTTCTGTTTGCCTGGGTTTTGCCTGACAAACAAGTGCATTCTTGGTTTTTGGAAATGACTAAACCTAGCTTTTAAGATCTAGTGTTGATACTTCACATAGACATATGGCTGTCTTCCTTGTGGCATATGGCTCGTGGCACTTCTTTCTTAAATACCTAAATGTATCATAACAAGTAATGATCTACAGAAAACAAACTAGAATTTTAGAACTTCTGTGGTTTGCTGCACTTCATTAAAGTGGTGAAGTAGTCTTCTTTGTGTGGTTTAAATGTTGTGCCACCATCACAAGAAAATTTCATTGTTCAAAATAATGCTTCGTTCTTATTGTGTATTTTTCATCAAATGAGAGACCTCTCAGTAAGTAAATGGCATGCTAAAATACATTGGATTTGATAAGGAGCAAGGAAAGGTATCTGATTTGTAAGCATTTTTCTTGTATAATATATTGGAATATTTGTCTGTGTTTTAGATAAATGGTTTTACTTTCAAAAAAGCTAATTGTTGTTAGTTAATGTGGTTCTGAATTGAAGCATCGCTTTCTTCCCAGGGGGCAGAAACTGTAATATTCTATTGATAAGTATGTCCATATTGTTTGTGATAAAGGCAAGTTAAAGAAAGATTCTGCATCAGCAGCCCAATATGAAAATGAGAGTGTGAATGAATGCAGCTATCAAACAATTGCATCTTGTTGGTTGATGGAGTGAGTTGGATTCATTTCTGGTAAATCATGTTACATAACAGGAACTTACTTTATCAGGATGTACAGATAGTAACAGGTGCTTCATTTGTTTAAATATCCAGAAATTAGTAACTGGTTTAGTTAGAAGATAAACTGTATTGTAATAACAACTTGCTTTGTTAACTTGAAAATAGAATTGATCAAGTAAAGTAAAAAGCTTAAGTAGCTTTAGTTTTACAGGTATTTCTAAGAGTAATTTCAGAGCACTGAAGATGCTGACAATCAATTGATGTTATTCTTAGTGCTGGGAATTCAGGGGGCAGATGATGGATAGGAAAGAGACTGGTGCAGGTAATCTGATGTAGGCTATGAAAAAAACAGAAGTATGTGACTTGGAGAAAAGATAAAGTTGGAATAGGATTATGAAGAAAGCCACAATGGTGGGGTGCTAAGGGGTGGTCTGGGATGTTAAATAAGGTCTGGTCAAATGTCTTGCTAGTAAGTATCTCCATAAACTGCAAAGATGTTTTCTTGTAAGCAGATTCATGGTTAATAGTGTGCAGAGATGCCCTCCTGTCAGCTGGAATACACTGACCTCTGCAAGATGAAGGCCTCTGTTGGGAACCAGTATCAGGATTACTCTTCTGATTGTTTTTAAATGTAATTTTATGATTCTCTGCTTTCAGATGAACTTTAAAGAAAACCTAAAAAACACTAGTGATAATTTATAAAAGATTGTTTAGAATTTATGCAATACAGTATTTATCAAGTATTTTCAGCACTTCAGTTGCTATGTTATAAAACATCAGGATACTGTGATCTCACTGATGATGTGTTTGATGTATTAGAAATTTTTTGATCAGCATTCATGAAGGTTACATAAGGTTACTCCTTCCTGCTGTAGTTTACCATGCTGTGTGCTGTTAAACCAGTATTAGAAACTGTATTGTGTTTTTGTCTGGATCTTTTGTACCTGGCAGCATATTCCTTATTTGTATTAAAGTAATGTCTATTCAGCCCAGTGGGGCTTGATGATAAGTGAGGCACGGAGTGGAGGAGGATCCTGGTCTGGAGAGCCTATAGCAGACACAGACAAGCTGGGTGATGTGGGGTGAGAGGCCCAGGAGGTGAAGAACAAAGTCTTACAGTGTTCACCCAGTGTGGGTACAACAGAGCCCAGCTCCTTTGGCTCTGTCTGTTGAGCCAGGTGTCCTGTCAGGTGATGAGTTATAGGTAGTGGAAAATCTTGTGCAATTGTCTGAATTAGTATATGATATCAAGAACCATCTTTAGTTTTTCTCACTGATTTAAAAAGAAAGGACAAAGAAGCTGAGGAACAGATGAGTGCAAACCTTTCTGCAGACTCTTGAAGCTATTCCATTTTCTTGGTAAAACAGCACCAGTTTGCAGGTTTCAAAGTGAGGGCAAAATTTATGCCACTACAGGAAATTTAGAGAAATGGCATGTTTTGCTTTACATGCACAATTTGCATGTGCAAAAAAAAAAAAACCAACAAGAGGAACTATGTGCTGATATTCCACATGGAAACAGCCAGGGTAGTATAGTACAGGTAGCACAGAGAGCCAAGTAAGTATTAGCTTCCTGTGGATTTGCAAATGGTGACTTTGGATAAGATACTGATACAATATTCATATAACCTTTGCATGATACCAGTTATCTATCAGACTGCATTTCTGACCTGCACCTCCCAGGAAATGAATACTTACTCCAGTGCAAAATTTCTTATTCTGCAAAGCTTGACAACTTCGTCTGAGATCACTCTAAGCCAGTTGGCCCTTGCTTAAATATTCATCAGACTTCTGATAATTGTGATAACCCTTGTAGGCTGGCAAGCAAGGCAAATTAGCAAAAAGATGATTGATCTTTTTTTATATGCAGTTTTATCTTCAACCTTTCCTGGATATATATTATACTACAGTAATAATTTCTTCTCTAAGGTATTTGCCAGTATCTGGATTTGCACATCTATTTACAGTTGCCTTGAAGCCTCATAATTACAATACAGCTGAAATGTCCATTTTCTTTCCCTGACTACAAATAGGGATCAATCGAATTTTAAATGACTGCTCACGGGCTAGCTTCCGATCATGACCTTTGTAAATGATTAGAGCTCACCACTGTTGCTATCTACCTTGAAAGGGTAAGCGGGCAGCTCTGTCTAACTGGCATTTAATCTGGAAGAGAGCCAAAGATATTTGAGCTAAAAACCTAATATGAGTTGGCAAAGAGAAGCATGTATAGACCTTTGCACTATTATTTAGATATTTTTCTACATTTCTTTTTTGTATTTAGGAAATTCTTACCCTGTAGATGAGATACGTAGTTTTAGATAATGTTATACTGAAGTTATGATGATAACTGCCCTTGCAAAGTATATAGTACAAAAGTGTGAAAAAGGGGGTTTCAAACTCTAAATGACTGAATTCAATTTTCTGAAGAATGTGAAAATATAGAATGGTTTGGTTTGGAATGGATCTTAGAGATCATCTTATTCACCCCTTGCCATGAGCAGAGACACCTTCTACTGTCCTGGGTTGCTCCAAGCCCTGTCCAGCCTTGGACACTCCCGGGGTGGGGCAGCCACAGCTTCTCTGGGCAGCCTGTGCCAGGAACTCAGCACCCTCCCAGGGAAGGACTTTTTCCTTGTATCTAATCCAAATCCACACTCTTTCAGTTTGAAGCCGTTCCCTCACGTCCTGTCACTCCAGCCCTTGTCCAAAGCCCTTCTCTGTCTTTCTTGTCAGCTCTCTTCAGGCACTGGAAAGCCACAGTGATGTCTTCGGGGCCTTCTGTTCTCCAGGCTGAACATTCCCAGTTCCAGCTCGGTGCTGTCAGCGAGTTACTGAGGCTGCACTTGGTGCCAGTGCCCACATCACGGACAGAGATGGGGAAAGGGCCAGTGGTGCTTGGCAGTGCTGAGCATGAGCCCAGGTGTGCCCAAGGGGGCAAGAGGCCGATGGCACCTGGCCTGTATCAGCACCAGCGTGGGCAGCAGGAGCAGGGCAGTGCCTGCCCCTCATGCTGGGCACTGCTGGGGCCACACCCTGAGCTTTGTGCCCGGCTCTGGCCCTGGTGCCCCTCGCCTGCTGCCCGCGGATCCTTGGTGCTGCCCTCCCGGGGCACCCTGCCACCCTGCCCTGCCTCTGCTGCAGCCTGCGACACTCCCTGGCAGGCCTGTGACCAGAGCTGGGCAGGCACAGTGCTGGGTCACAGGGTATTGGCTGCCAAACAGATGAATCTGAGAACTGCATGGAAGAGGGGGCATGAGGAGGAGCTGCTTTTTCTGGGCAGAGGTGGATGGAGAAAAGAGACTCCACACTGGCACTTTTTTGCTTTAACCTCCTTTCCTTTTGGCTTTGGTTGGGATAGTTCAGGCCCTGCTTGTATGTGCAGATCATGTGTAGGTAATGGCTGAGACACTTCTATCTCTGCTTGTCTGTTCAGTTTCATTTTAATGAAGAATTGTGCCTGTATCATACAATGCTTTTATTGCCACCACTGAATTTCTCCAGGTGTTGTTCTGTGTGCTGCTGCTGAAGTGGGAACAGAGTGACATCAGTGGGATTAGAAAGCAAACACCTCCTCTCACTTTACTGATAGATTTTGCAAACCCAAAGTTTTGACATGAGTAAGAATTATTGCTAAGAGCTATGAATGCTTTTGTCTAATCAAAATAATATACTGTATCACCTAACCAATTATTCTTGTGTGGTATTGATCAGAATATTTATTAAAATATTAGTGTTCCTGGGAATATGACACTTATCATTAACAGTCTGAAAGAATTACAGTTTATAGTGAATATGCAATTTTATCTCTCTGCTGGCCAGATCATTTTCTCCTATTTTCTGTAGTGTGCTATATTGTTACATAACACAGCTGACAGCTGCTTCAAACTAGTCAAATGCATTCTTACCTAAAACCTAAGCCCAGAAAGCTCTTGTAAGTTCAGTTTTAAAGGTTTTGTGTCAGCATTTCCTTTGGCTAGCATTTAGATAGAGATATTTTATTAATTTAGATTTTTTTAAGAAAACCAAGTATGTTTGAAACATTCAAAATAAATATAAGATAAAAAATGAGGCTTTTAAAAGATTTGAATTGGTATCTACATTCTTCATATCAGTCTTAAGCTGGAGATACGTAGTTAGTATATAGTAGTTGCTAAGGCAGTTTTTAATGAAAAGGATGGTGTTTTTGGAAACAGTTGAGGTATTTGGAAGCAGAAGTCCTGTGGAACGTCACAAGAACTTCAGTATCTTCATTATTCCTCTGTGGCCAGGCTGCTAAAATAGTACTGGCAGGAGCAAAACGCTCTCAGGGATTGCTCATGTCTGACTTCTACTTCCTGCTTGCAGGTCTGAAGATAACTTTTTGATATGGCAAGAGAATAAAAACTAAAGAGAGTTGTTTCCCTGTCTGACAGATGCAGCAGCAGGAGCTTGCCCAGATGAGGCAGAGGGATGCCAACCTTACAGCCCTGGCAGCCATCGGTCCCCGCAAGAAACGGAAGCTGGATGCACCTGGGCTGCTCACCATAGGAGGAGAGGTATGTGTGTCCCCAGAGCCAGGGAATCACTCTTCAGAGCCTGCAAGGAGCAGCAGAGCTGCTCCTGCTGGTGCTGTCAGGGAGCTGTGTCATTTGGAAGTGCACATCAGCACTGGGCGTCCAGCTTATCCTGTCACAGCTAAAACAGCATCTCCTTTTAGTTGTATTTGCACGTATGAATTTTCAGCAGATAATTAAAGAATATTTGTAAAATAATTAATGTGAAGTGTAGGTCTTAAACTGTTCACTGCCTTTATATCTGTTTCCTCCTCTGCATAATCTGAAAAAACTGAAAATGAGTAGGGAATGAAGTATCTGAAAAAATGTAACTGTAGTCTTGCTTACAGTTTGAACCAAGAACTTGTAGTAATACCAGTGTGGGTTTGTGATAAATATGTTACAAACTTCTTCCAGAATGTCAAGGTGTCCCCCACCACTGCAAAGATGAGTTTATAATCATGCTGAATTGTAACTTCCGTAGGAATACTGTGCTCTAGAAATAGTATCAGATTCTTTAGCATGTTATTTCAAGAGGAGAAGTAGCTGTGCTATACAATAAATGCAGAATTTTCAAAAGCCTGATGTGTATTAAGCAAGGTGTAGAAGCAAGGTGATGTGGTGGCACTGCTGTGAGTGGCTCTGGAAGAGCACTGTGCTGTTTAGTACAGACACACTTGGGCTGCTTTTCGTTCTGCTGAGTCTGCCCACGCAGTGGAGTCAGAGGAATTCTCCCTATTACATGCCTGTTCTGAGGAAAATGCAAACATTTTGTTTTGAATAACTAAACTAACAGTTTTGGCTCAGACATTTGACTGTCTAAATGCCAGGCATTTCCAAAGGCCTTTTTGTTTCCCATTTTGGATAGCTTTTATCTGACTTCTCTCTCTTTTCGTGTGCTAAGATTAGTGCTAGGGAATTAGCTGAGCTAGGAACAGAAGTGGATCTTGTTTATACTCTAAAATTTACTTAGGACTTCAGATACGTAGGAGGTGCTCCCGTTTCTGGTAAAATTTGTTTCAGACTGAGGGAGTTTCCTGGGTTTGTGTTGTCCTGTTATTCCCTTCCTTTTAGTCTCCTTCCTTTATCTTACATTCAGTAAAGAATTCTGTTCTCCTTTACATGCACCTGTAACAAATCTCACAGCAACAGGCCCAAAGAAGCTTTCATTAGAAGCTTGACTGGGTGGTCATAGCTTTGGATTTCCCTCACTTAAAAATAATTAGAACCTTCTAATAATGCATGGATTGTTTCAGATTTTAAACTTCACCAAAAGAATATTTTCTTCTAAGGAACAGAATTTAATTTTTATTGTCTCTTCTTCCTTTAAAAAAATTACTATTCTGTAAATATTAATAATTTGATGAACAAAATTGTGGTCATCTGCAGTGAGTAAAGCATTTTAATCAGAGCTCTGTATCTGAATTGATTGTGATGAAAAGCTTCCCTCTCTCTCTAGAAGAAGCTCCTTGTTCTCTTGCTACAGTGCTTCAAGGAAAAATAAAGGTCTGGGGCAAATTCCAAAGGCTTCTGGATACTTTTGCTTCCTTTTGCTGCTCTCCTAGCCCAAATTTTGCTGAACAACCATATTGTTCAATTGGCAAACTATCCTTGAAGTTTTTGCCTTTCCGTGGATTTCCTGGAGCCATGAATTGTGTGCCAGTTCAGATGGAATTGCTCCCATCCCTCTTCTCCCAGCTTCTAAGCATCCTGGCCAGCTCCTATAGATGGCTGGCTGGAAGCTCATTCCAAGGTCTTGGAAACCATGCCTGCATTATTCAGTGACTCTTGGAGGGAATAGGACCTAAGGTCTGTAGGAGCTGTGTCACACAGCTTGGCTCCTGGAAACTCCCTTGCTGGTATTCTTCTGAGCTTATTAGGGCTGCTATGCAGAAATAATCCCAACTCCTCCAAACTGTTTCACTGTAAAAAGGACCTGGAATGTTGTATTATTTGTCTAAGACTGTCTGATATTTCTTCTTTGGGTTTCTGGAGATTTTAAGTATCATTATGATTCTGTGTTCTATGGTACCAACACCCCTTAGCCCAATTCCACCTTCAGATATCTGACCTTCTGCATGGTCTGTGACACTCTCATATCTCCCAGCAGTTTCTAAGCTGCTTAAAGCCCTTGCCACTGACAATCTCTGCTTGCAAGGTCTCACTTGGCCAGAGCTTTTTTGACCTGCCCTGTTTTATCTGGTCAAAATGCCCAGTTTTTGCATTGAAGTTGCTAGTCTCCTCACTAATCTTGTTTGACTTACCTGTCTGTTTTTGCTGCAGCTGGGACCCTGCAGGTTTACTGATCCAAAGAAATGTCATTTACAAATCATCCCACCCTGGCATGTTCCTTTATTTCCTGGTTTTCTGAACTCTGGTTTGACACTTCACTTGGTTGCATTGGCCATTTTTCAGTGAGCAGTGCTGGATTTCAGTCCAGCTTCTTGGTTTAACAGAAATACTAACAATTTATTTTTGGAAATTGGATCTTTTTAATAATACCCTTTTGACCTGAGCGGGAGGTTAATTTAGGAGTAGTGACAGATTTTCTACTTAAGACAAGTTGATGGAAAAGATTAGTATTTCTGTATTAAAATACTGTTTGTTACATAGAGAGAAGTAGCTCTTCTTATACAGCTTTTGGAAATGTGGAAAAGCTTGTGTTAACAACTGTAAGTATTTTCTACCAGCACTTTGTTTGAGAGTATTTTCTTTAAACTTTTTCTCTGTCTCACATTGCCAGAACTCATTTGGACTTCTTTGCTTGTTTTCAAGCCACAGCTAAATACATCTTTCTTTTTGGATGGCAGGATTATTATAAATTATCAGGACCAGGCCCATCAATTGTCTTTCCTGGACTAGCACAGCTAATTTTTTTTTACTACTTTTACCTGGGGACATGGAAAATCAGCAGCTTTGGAGTGAGGTTATTTTTACATGTTTGGGTCGGTATTTTGTTTTTGTTTTTGTTTTTGTTTTTTTTATTTGCTTCTACATGCAACCATATTAAAAATGCCTTTCCAAAACATGGGAAAAATATTTTGTAAAATAGTGGATGAGCAGGGGCTTGGTGTTCCCAAATACCCCTGCTACCAAGAGAGTGACTGGTTTCAGACCACAGATACAGAGTGGCCTGGGCTAAAGTCACTGTGACCCCTGTCCCCAATCCCTGCATTCCTGCCCCTTCCCTTTGCTTGGCCTGGCTCTTCTGCCCTGGGCTGACCCATCTCCAGTCAATAAATAGGAAGAAGACAGTAAAAACAACAGTAAAAAGTGAATAGTTCCTGCTTGGGTTGTTGAAGTAGTTTGGCCTAGAGCCCAGTGAACACTGGAAAAGGAGCTTAGAACCAGACGGAGACAGCAAATGTGAGATCACCTGCACTTCATTTGCTTTCTTTTTAGTACCTTTCGTGTCTGCTTGTACTTTGGATGATCTGCTAGCAACACAGCTGCCTCTGCAGCAGCCAGCAGCTCATCAGTAATTCAGCCTGCTTATTATTATAATGTGGTTTAGATCAAGAGTGAAGGAGAAGAGGTAAAGAGAAGCGAGGTACCTTTGGAAAGATTCAGCTTCTCTGCCAGGCAGAGTTGAAAATACTGCATTTGCAGAATTTTTAGAGATTTTCCATTTCTTTAGTAATACCAGACAAAAATTATTGGAAAATATCTTTTAAAGTCACAGCTTTTTGGAATCTAGCTGGTGATTATCAAGTTAGGTATCTAAGGATCCTGGGCCACGTTTTGTGTTTAGCAGCAGTGTTTGCCAGGTCTGATCTGTGCTGTGGTCCTGGGATGCTCGCGTGGCACTCAGCAGTGGGTGACACAAACAAGTTACAACATTCACAACAGCAAGCACTGAAGCTCTTCAGTTAGCATCCCTAAGCATCTCTAATGTCAGATTAAATAAAAGGTTTGGGTTGCTTTTGTTTACCTTACTTGCTTTTTGTTTGATTTTGAATCTGTTCACGTTTTCAGTGGTGTTTTTTTCTTGAATTATAAGGCTTAAGAGTTAGAATTAAAAGTTTGGTTCATTTATGAAATAGGTATTTTCATGTAATTGTAAGAGTTAAAGCTTAAAAAAAAGGATTAACCATCACAAGACTAGGTCAGGTAGCTTTACAAGCTAAATATTTGAGTACTGCTAAGGTGGCATGAATGCAGAATTTGCATATTTTCAAATCCCTCATTTCTTATTATAAAATAAAATGTAGAGGCTAAATACAAGTATTTTTCTGTACTTAATAATAATAAAATAATTTGGCTTTTCATCAAGACCTATGTCTAGTATCCCAAAATACATAAATACAGAGTATATGTTTGAAATATCTGAGGGTATAATTTGTTTAAATATCGAGTGAAAGCCCTCTCCTGGTACTTGCTGGCACAGATGGTTTTTGAATACTGAGCTTCCAAAGGCAGCTTCAGGGCTCGTTCAGTGAATCACCACTTATTGAAGACAGTCATTTTAGGGATAAGAAAAAGCCCTCTTCCTCACACAGCACAAGAGCAGTCGTCTTAAGAATATTCAGCAAACTGTCCCAAACACCATCTTTCAAAATGTGCAGGACCATATGTTGGGCCAGTGCTCAAGGGAGATCTGATCCTCTGTGTGTTTTCTCATCCAGTATACTCCAGCCATTATATTAGTCAGGAAAGATAATGTTCTTGCAGACCTGGAAAGTCCCAAAACTAACAGGTAAAACAGAGATGTTTTGTGTAGAGAAAAGCTAATTACTGAAGTGATTGTGAAATGTATTTTGGGTATGAGGCACCACATTTTTAAAATTAAATTAATCTTTCAGATTGTATAACTTGAGTATTTTAAAGCTGTTTTCATGTTTAGGTTTTGTACAAAACATGATTGAAATTCTGGTTTAAGGCCTGGAAATCTGTGTTGTTCCAGAGGCAGACATAGCAAAGTTACTTAATATTACTGTCTATTAGGTCTTTATACTTTTAGTAACTCCTGATTTCTAAGTGGAAATGTAAGGATGGATTCAGAATTATGAGGGAAGCACTTGGGTATGTGCTAGAGTAGAAAAAAAGTACTTTTGACTGCAGTCTCTTTTTGTTTATGCAGTACTGAATGTGATTCATTTCACTATTTCAGCTGACATTCTCACTTCATGCTTGGGTTATCCATGGACATTTCAGCAACACCTGCAATTATTCCTCAAATCCATTGTCAATATTTTAACAATATCAAGAAGAAATCAGGATACTAGGTAATTTTCTCTTTGGAATGGGTTAGACATGAGCTGTCTCTTGGAAAACCTGGCTCTGTTTCCTTCCTTTCTTGCCCTTTTAAACCATAAGAGATGTGAGTGTGTCCTGTAGAAGTCTCTGTTACAGGAGGGTTGTGCCTTGACTTCTGTCCAAGGTTTCTCCTCAGTGACTATCACCCCCTTTAGAAGGTCATGAATCAGCCAATATATGAGGTATAACTGCTCCTGACAAACCCAAAAGAACTAGAACCAAGGAATAGTCTTTTATTTTGGGGACGAGCACCAATGATCAGCATTGCCATTCTCTGAGCAAATCTTTAGGCTCTTGCGTCACCTTTCCGGAAATAAAGTTTATTTTATGGCATCCACTTTGAAAGATCCTTGGAATAACTTGTTCAACAACTCAAGTCTGAGCTTGGTCTTCCTGCTGTATGGTTGGCTCCTGATAAATTGCTTCTTGTTTAAAGTGGTCAAGGTATGTTTAGAAAGCCCTGGAATCTAAAGCCCCTTTACACTGGTTAAGCTTGAGTTATGTGAAAGAGGTACAGTGGAGCAGAACACCTTTTGCAAGCATTTATGGATCAAGAAGTTAAAGTTTGCTTTTTGTGCTTTTAAGCCTGTAGACTAAGAGCAGAACAAGAGGAATTTTTATGGTTTGTTGTATCATTACCTTTTCAGGCACTCTTTGCTCCATGTCTCACTGACATGATAAAATGCAGTATTCTCTCAGACCTGTTTTGGTGTAGGATGTCACTGCTGCTGACAGTTAGGGCTTCATTTGAGGTATCCCAAAATGATCACTTAAATTTATGGGTTTGAGTTTTCAAGGAGACAGAAGAAAGGAATCTGTCCTTACTTTTTTTTTTAATGGAATTACATGCATACTACTTTATAAATCTTTGAAAATCTCAAGTTTGGCTTCAACTTCTCTTCTGTTTTGTTTTACTTCCTGTTTTCAAAATCAAATATTAAAACAGTTCACCATAAATGTGTTGATATCTATTTCAAAAGCAGTATTTTGAAATACTCTATAGATGTTATCCTAATTAGCACCTTTTTTCCTTATTCTTAAATGAATGAGATTTCAATTTAAAAATGAATTGCCCTTGTGATGAGTTTTCATTTTTAAACATTTAATTCAAATTCCCATGATGATCAAAAACTGGGATTTTTTTTTTTAGAATTCTGATTTTATTTTGTGAAACAAAACTTATAAACATTACTCTAATGCTCCTTACAGACTTGGCAGTAAAACTAAGAAGACATTGAAGATGATGGATAATGCGATGTTTAAATTGATGATTAATAATTGTACCTGAGAGTGAATGTGTGGAAATACATTTCCATGCCTGTTGCAAACAGGCAGGGATACAGACAGTGAGTCAGGAGGCAGTAGAACATTTTTGCATGGGTCTTGGTTCACGGGAGGAAAAAGCCAGGCAGCAGTGCAAGAAAATAGCAAGTGGCTCTGTGCCAGGAAAAACATTCTTTTTCACTAGTAGAACAGGTTTGCATGCTGTGTGTATTCCTTTGATCTATGGAACACAAAATATTCTGACAGAGGTTCAATGATATTAATAATTTTTTACTTATTGGCCAAGACAAATTTGATTTTTACTTCATTTGGAAATGGGAGTTTGTTCCACCTGACTGCATGATGTTAATGTAGCTTGCAGGAGGAGACCATGAGAGCATTTTTTTCTCTGCTTCTCAAAGGTTCCTACTGCATTCTTACTTAAACAGTGTTTTGTTCTTTTTTTTTCTTAATAGAAATAGAATTCCTCCTCCTTGGTTACAAAAAAAAATTACTACACTTTTTAAAAGAAAATTTTACCAGTATGGTAATAATAAATATAACTGTTTTATTTATGGATACATTGTAAATACAGTGTGTGCAGCTTATGAGCATGGAAAATGAGAACTTGGCACAAAGACGTCTGAGTAGCTGAGAGTTCATCCATTATTTGTCAATCCTTATGGAGCTCTACTGGTATTCCTGGGAAGCTTCTGTTTTTCTTGCAAAAGGCAGCTACCTGTAGGATGTGTTGGGATAGAGGGCACGGGAGTTTGGGTTTTGGGGTTTTGGTGGTTTTTTTTGGAAGTTGGTTTTGGGTTGAGTTTTTCTGTATTTTCAGTTGTCTTCTCTCTGTCTTCCTGATTTTCAGGAACTGAAGGATAGAATCTATTTTGCAGTCTCTTTTTTTCTGATGCTTATAATTACAGATTTTTTCCTTCTGGCTAAGTAAAACTGGTAAGACTAAGAGAAAGCATGGAAGGGTCTTGCAGAGGGTTTGTCCATTGACTTTAGAAGGTAAGGCCCAAGGTGCTGTGACAATTTATAATTTTTAAAACCTGACCAGAAAATTTTCAAGGTGTAACTTTTCAACCTGCACATGGAAAGATTCATAACTGTATCTTAAGGTGGCAATGTTTCCCATTGAAGTAATTCTTCCCTAGAGCAGTCAGATGAATCATCAAATAGATTAATTTCCTTCTGCTTCGATCCTATTCAGTGCTAGGTAAATTTTGTGGGATAATATTTTTCCTTTTTGTCTAATACCTTTTATACTGAAGTTAAGGTTTGGAAAAAGTCTAAAGAACTTAAAATGTATTAAGATGCACATTTTCGGATTTTTTCAGCCAATTCCTTTATAGGCAGTCAAGTAATGTGTTGGTCCTACAGAGAGTGACAATTAGTCATTAAACATTTTTAGTTTACCCTGGGCCTTTGGGCAAACAGCCTTGAACTTCAAGGAAATCTGGTTGCCAGCTTCTAAAGTAAACACCCTACCTAGAAGTGCTGAACAGAACTTGTTCTTTACCTGCTGTCAGTTGCAGAACCAAACCATTGTCCAAGCAGTGTGTCTCTGTGGTGGGAACTGAACTCCAAATAAGCTGCTCCACTTCACTTTTCCCCCACTTCCAATGAGAGATGGATGAAGGCAGACTGGGGTGAGAGAACAATTTACTGAAAACAAACAGCAGTATCGAGAGCAAAAGGGCACAAAAGAGCAGGAGATTAACACACAAAAGGAATTCCCCATCTGGGTTCTGCTCCATGTGGCTGAGGCCAAAACAAGACCTGCTCCTGTGTGTATGAAATGGGTTTGCAGAGGATTCTCAAAGCCTGACAGGAAGCTCACACAGTCTTGTACATCTGTGTGCAAACTCTGAGATAAGGTGTGCTGACTTAGAAAGGCCATGGAATAGGACAGATGTTGTTGAGGGAGAAACTGAACTAGAAACAAGTTTCAAATAGACCAGATATTTTGGAGAAACTGAATTATGAAATATGTATTGTACCAAACCCATGTGGGGTATTTTAATAGATGATTGGCTTAAAAGCATTAGCAGCATTGTGTGGCAAAAGCTGACAGGCCAAAACCCACTTAAAATGTATTGTAATTAGAAAATAGTTTGGCTTCTGATTTTGGTGATGTGAATTGTAACATCTGTACCATCTCACCCTTCATGTGAGACTGAAAATGGAATAAAAGTCTTTAGAATGTCTCTCAGAAGCCCCATCTCTGGGCCAGAAAAAGAGTTTTTCCAGCACCTGTGGCTCAGTGGTGACATGCAGGTGTTCCCGCAACAAAGACAAGGTGGGGGTACTCCCACAGCCGCATTTTCTGTCCCTGAGAAAACAGAAGGTAATTTTTGTGGGATAATCTGATGGGCAGTCCCACAAAAAGCTGGATGGTCTGTGTGGTGCTGCCTGCTCCCAGCTGTGGTTGGCAGGGCTCTGCTCGGGCTCTGCTCAAACTCTGCTCAGACTCTGCTCGGACTCTGCTCAGACTCTGCTTCTGCTCAGGCTCTGCTCAGGCTCTGCTCGGGCTCTGCTCGGGCTCTGCTCAGGCTCTGCTCAGGCTCTGCTCAGGCTCTGCTCGGGCTCTGCTCAGGCTCTGCTCGGGCTCTGCTTGGGCTCTGCTCAGGCTCTGCTTCTGCTCTGTTTCTGCTCAGGCTCTGCTCGGACTCTGCTAGGCTCTGTTTCTGCTCAGGCTCTGCTCAGGCTCTGCTCAGGCTCTGCTCAGGCACTCCTCGGGCTCTGCTCCATTCCTGCTTGGAGCTGCATCCATGCCCCAGCTGTGTCCTGCTGGGGGCTGGTGGGATGAGCAGCAGCAGGAGGACACTTCGCAGTGCTGCTCCAACAACTTCCCTGTGGAAGAAACTTAACAAAATGCCACACTTCTGATGTATGGCCACGTTTTCTTCCCCCCAAAGCCACATCCCAAGGGATGGTGTGTATGGTATGGAATAGCAATGGCCACGGCCCTCTCTGCATCAGCACTGTGCTGTATGTACAGCTGAATGCGGTCTGGTGATTAAAAAGTGTAAGTTCTTGAATTAGAAACGAAACAAAACAAAAGCCTGATAGATAAACATTTCATTCAGAACTTGCTGTCTTATTATGTGTTCAAAAAATTATCCCTTCATTGTCAGTAGTCCAATTGAAAACAAGCTTAGTGTGTAAGAAAGAGAAATGAAAACAGGCCTTTCATGGTTTTCTTTTACCATGTGCAAGTCTTCCAAGATTTTACTGTAAGTCAGGATGCCTTTCTGAGTGTTTAATGTGTGCATATCATATGTATATCTGTGCACAAAATTTAAAGGTAGGTCCCTATTATGAGTTTCATAAGTGATGTCATCATGAAATGACACAAGATCAGCGATTTGTGGTGCAGGCAAATTTATTTTGATCAACTTTGCTGTTTAAGGAACATGATGCATTTTAATCCCTGTGATATATTCTAAATTGTAAGAGTATTTTAAGCAAATACTTGTTTAATTTGGAAAGGAATGCTCACCCTTCTTTTACATGTGTTGACCAGTCTCCTACTGTCTGCACTCCTTCAGAATGTGGCTGAAATTTGCCAACGATAAAATTCAGAGGTGGAGCTCAAATATTTAAATTTTGAGCTGGAACGAGCTTTTCAGCTTTGTTAAAAACTGTTCACAGATAATGGAACAGTGTGCTTTGCACATCCTTCCTTTGTAGGAGTGATGGCAAAGTGGGTCCTGTTTGGCCACATTCATGAGAAGTTGAGCGTTGGAGCTCCAAACCTGCAAGGACATGTGCACATGCTTAACTTTAAGCAGAGTGGTGAGTTTGTTTGAAGTCAGTAATGTGCCTCGTGTAGAACATTAATTACCTGCAATAAGCTTTTGTTGCAGTGCTGTGTTCCTGTCAATCTCCCTGCGTTTCCCATAGCATGAGCTCGGCTTTGCTAATCCCTGACTGCTTCCGGTGGAGGAAAACACTTTATTTTCTATATTCCCTTCTATAGTAAAACCAGGGTTTTCATTCCAGAAATTGTCATGTTGTGTGCTTTTGGGAAGTCTCATGCTATTTGACCACGGAAGTCTTTGGGACTAATCAGTGTGTGTTAAATGCGGGTTTATGAAGTTTCCCAATGTGTCTTGAATATTACAGGCAGTATTTTGCTTTCAAAAAAATAATACAGTAAAAATAGCTAATAGTGGGATCTTCGTCTTGGTGTTCCTTTTGTTACATGCTCTGTTCTAGTGAATGACTAGGAAAAAAGGGGGTTTTTGTTTTTGTTTTGCCTGGAGTCAAACAGGAGCATGCTGGTTAAAGGGATTCTGTGGGGGCTGGAGAGGGCCTGAGGGAACTCGGAGAGACATCTACCACCAGCAGCTTGTCTGTTCTAGCTAATTATAGCTGGGGTACTGTTTACTTTAGTGGTGTACTCCTTATTTATTAGTTACTTGGTTACTGCTTGCCTTCAAGTTACAGGCTGGCAGCCAGTTCCTGCAGGGGAGGTGCAATAGGGAGGGAAGGGCATCTGCAGCTCCCCGACCTTGGCAAGATTTCTTCAGCTGGTGCAGTTTGGGGTTTTTTAATACTGGCAACCCGAGAGACAGTCAAAAAGAGAAGCAGAGAAGTTAAAAAATAGCGACAACTTAAGGAAATTTTTTACGTCTAGAAGGACTGTGGTGATAAAATTATCACAAGTGTCTCCATGACTTGTAAGTCAGACTTGGGTTTTTTCCCTCCTCTCCTTCTGTCTTTGGAGAAAAATCTTGGTTTTTTGGCCTATATGAAGTTACAGTGATTTACATAAAATTACAGTCTTTATAGCTTTTTAACTGGTATGAGTTCCTGGGATTCTGGAGTTTGTTTCACAGGGTTGTTTTGCTAACAAGTTACAGATCACTTTTCCAAGCATGACTGAAAATACACATAGACATTTCACAGTATTAACTAAAACTAAGTTAAATTATTACAAAACTTGGGTATGGAAACCATAGGTCACTTAGGAGTCCCAGTCCTTAGCAGTCAGACTTCTGGGCTGTTGAACCACTTGGGGAATTCTTACCCTACCTCACCGTCCAGCTTTTCTGAAGAGCTTTGAGCTGGCCTGTGGATGAGGTGTCTGAAGGAGGTAGTGCAGACCTATTTTCACTGTCTTTTGTTACTCTGTTTGTAGTATTCTTGACATAATAATAACTTCAGCAAACAAGAGGGCAAAGAACAGCAGTGTTGTATGGGAAGGGAAATGAGGAGAATTATGAGGATCTCTGCAGCTGTTTGAGAAAGTAGAAGGTATCATAAATAGGGATTTCTGTGCTATAGCAGCATGAAAATAGTGTTGGCCCATGCTGTAGTTTTATCAAGAAAAGGGATCATTCTCCAGTGTTTTTGAGCATGACAGTCTCTTGCAAAGAAATAAGCCTAACAAGAGCTGAACTTCTGCATGATGCATCAATCGCTGAACAATTTAGAGGAAGTTCTGCCAGGAGAATGAGAAAAAAGTTCCATAAAAAAGGCAAAGTTTCTATCTCCAAATGAGAAAACAAGGAATACAAGGAGCACAACAGGTTAAACAGCCTTGGCCAAAGAAGTGAGTACCCCTAGGCAGACCAGCATCTCTAATCAGTGGTAGTGGTATGAGCTCTGAGGGGAGGGAAGTTCAGGCTGGTGCTCTCATGTAACATTAAAAAGGACAAGCAGTCTGTCAGGGGAAACAGTCATTGGTGTGGGATTTCTTCTCTTGATCAAAAAGACAGCAGCACTGCAGCCTGCTTTATCTATAGGGGAGGTGTTGGCAGAGGGCATTTTTTTCCAGGCCATATCACTGGCTTGTGGTAGGTTTTTCCTAATCCATAAAAGAAGCCACCTGCATTTCTCTCTTTTGCAGGCTTTTGTTAATCCCTCCGTTTCACTTTTTATTTTGTTTTCATTTTTATGCTATTACAGTTTTTAAAAAAGCAACTTTAAGAGACATCTTTACAAAGCAAAAAATGAGCTACACCTAATAGACTTGGAAGATATGCCTGGTGCTTTTCTCCAAAGTCAAAATTACCTTTCTTATCTCTGTAAATAATTTTTATGAATAGCATTCAGTTTCAGTACCTTGAAGCTCAATTAAAGGAGGGAAGGGGAAACAAAGTGCACTCTGCACAAGCTTGCCTCCTGCCCCTGGACACCACTGACAGCCATTGACTGATAGGTGTGTTGCATTTTGCTAACACTTACATTGCCACAAAATTCTTTTAGCAAAAGTTTTTTTCTTCAGCTGTGTAGCTGCAGTGAGATGGGATAAATTTGATGCTGCTGTTGAGTAGCTTTTACCTTACTAAGTAACAGAACTATGGAGAACTTCAGGTACTGTTCCCTGGTGTTCCTGTCAGCTGTGCAGGTAGTCAGAGCAATAATAATTTCCCAGTGATGTTAAGAGCAGACATACATCAAGATTTCAAGCATTCTTTTCATAATATTTCTTAAATAACTTAGAACCAATATGGAAGGGTTTCCAGAAGAAAATGAGAAGGTAGGTTTTCTCTCTCTAAAGAAATAAATACAAATTGCGTCTTTGAAGTATTTGACATTGTGTCTTATGTTCTGATTGAGAATCCAGAAGGAGAATTATTTTATTTACTTCAAGAAGTACTATGAGCCAAATCTTCAATTAGTTGTTTTTTAATATTGTGAAATGTTCCTTATTTAGGGAGCTTAACTGTGCAGGAACATGTTCTGTGGCTTCTCCTGGTTGAGGACAACAAGTACACATGATTTGATTCCACTACAGATGATTAATTTTCAGGTTTGAGTGTCCAAATCACCTAAGCAGTAGTTCATTATTTTAGAAAATTCCTAATGAAGTGCATCTGGAGTAAGGTCCTAAAGTGCAGGCTACAGTCAACTGTTTGTGCTAACTCAGGTCTCTCCATAATCAAATCTCGATGTGTACAGTGGGTACTTCAGTGTGGTGTCCGCCCAGTCTGCAGCAATTAGTGCAAATTACAAACGTTTAATGAACATTTTAATGCTTTTCAGTTGATATTGTTGATAGGTACTGGAGACTCCAATGTCCCAAGTGTCCTCACAATTCTCTGTCTTGATGTATGTTGTGGCCCATGAGTAGATATTATTCACTTATCTTATTTATTTTAGCTATAGTGATTAATACGTCAGTTTGACCTATTGGGGTTTCTTTTCTACAGTGCCATATATAAAAAAAATGTAATGTAATCCATAATTCAGCTTGTGCAGCCTATGTTGGGCTGTAAATCCTGGTTGGTCTGCAGTCAAATGCATTTCTTATATTAGCTCTACTGGGATACAAGATTTTGTGGGCTTCATGCAACTTCTAAAAAGTTATGTATTACCTTTTATCCTGGTGGTGATGAAGACCAATTACTTTTTAACATAATTTTCTGTATTTCTGCCCTTACTCTCTAGGTATAGTATACAGCTGTAGCAAATTTATTAAGTTGTACAGAATGTGTGGGTGGGAGATAGCAGTGCTGTGTTTCTTCTTGTGTAACCGTTTTTCCAACTACCAATTCTACAAAATTTAATTTTTGTTTGTCATATTGAAATTATGAATTTAACGTAAGGCTTCTAATTTCAAAATAATTTTTAATGAGGCAGTATCATTTGTAACTTCTAGGTATTTAATTAGTGCATATACTGAGATTTTTTAAATGTGTAATTCTATAAACTTTAATGATAGTTACAGTTTCAGGGGGGTATTTTTATCTCCAGCATTCAAATGGTTAATTCAAGTAGCTCCTTTATGAAAACTTAATATTTGTGCTGAATTTCTGATACAACTTTTCTCCAGCAGAAGACCCAAGAGCAGCTCATGAGTAGCTTTTTGTGCCTTCCTTCTGCCCTGGCCCTGCCCAGGGGCAGTGTGCAGCTCTGCTGGGGTGTGTGTCCCATCAATCCCTGAGCCCTGGCCCTGCCCGGGGGCAGTGTGCAGCTCTGCTGGGGTGGGTGTCCCATCAGGGGACACCCCGAGCTGTGTCCCCCTCATCCCTGGAGCCCTCACTCTCTGCTTGCACTGCAGCCCCCCCGAGCTCTCAGAGCTGACCCCCAGCTCCGGAGTGCCCTCAGAGCAGACCTGCAGCTGCCCAGGCTGTGCCTTTGGTGGGAGTTGTTCTCCAGCTCTGGTAACAGGACACTTCTGGCTGCCTGTGCCGCCTCGTCCTGACGTTTGGAATACAGATCCATGAGAAGCTTGTCATGTTGACAGAACACTGCAACAGTCATACTTTGTCTCAGTTGATGGGGGAATTGCAGCACACAGGGTAATTCGTGTTGACAGTAAGAACTTGCAGATAGGCAGCCTAAAATGGTGAAATCATTATAGAAATTTATTTAACTGGTTGAGTGGCCATAGCAGATTGGTTGAGCCAGCCAAATCCAAAGACTGTGAGGGAGGTTTCTGGTCTACTGTCTTTTTATTTTTTTTAATTAATTTTTGGCTGGTTTATGTGTATCTTTGGAACAGGGATTTTTTAAGTCTTTTAATATTTATACTAATAGTAAGGTTAATATTAATTGATAAAATATTAAGTATATATTTTCATCCTTGTTCAGGCATACAAAAGTTTTGTTTTCATGGTTAAATTTTGAAGAAAAATATTGAAAAGAAGGCAGTCTTAAAATTGAAAATAAATCTACTGAATTTTTCTTTACATTTCATTCTCTTTAGAATAACGTGTTAGCAATTTAGTGAATAATACAGTTTCACAACTTGTTTTAATTCACAAAACATTTTTCAAATACTTTTTATTCTGTGGTTTTAAATCTCTTATCTGTGTCAAAAATCAGCAGTTTTTTTACAGAAATTGGATCAAGATGAGGAGCTGCCTTAAGTGCTCTTTATTAAAGAACCTATTTTTGAGTTTCATTTCCTTTTTTTTCTTTTAGGAGTGAGGTTTTCCAAGCTGATCTGATACTTTTCCCACAACCACAGTAAATTCTTGTGCTAGGTATTAGCTGCAGCATTATTTTGCCTAATTAAAAGAGAGATGTGAAAACCTGGGTCTGTAAGTGTAATGCAGGGGCATCCCTAAGTGAGGAACAAGAGGGATGACATTTTGTCACTGCACTTTGTTTGCAGGCAGTGCCAGCTCCTTTTGCCTAAGTGTGTCAGTCTAAGCTGTCTTCCTGCAGTTTTTGTTCATACAGAACGATGGTGGGTTTGAATGAGGCAGGGAAGGCTGTTGGTCTGGCAATATTTGTAATGCATTGTTATTTTTCTCCAAAGCTCCTGATTCCACAGCCAACCCTGTGTATTTATTATTACAGGCAATTGGCTCTGAGAAAGAGACCTGGGAGCACCTTCTCTTCTTGACTTTAACCAAACCCTAACCAGTCACCTACATTTATACATTTCCTTAGAACTTAATTTCAACAAGTTTTAGTCATACCCTCTAGGATCTCCATAATACAATTCTGTAGGTACAGCAAATTCTTTAAATCGCCGTTAGCAGCAGAGCACACAGGCATGTTACAGACTAAGCACGAGAGACCTAAGTCTGTAGAGAGATATATGCTTTGAGTATTATCCATATTAAAAAAGAGATATCCCAAACTTTGCATTTAAAAATATTTCTCTGAAGTGTCTCCTTTAGTGTAAATGCTGATGTGTGTTGGCATTAAGTGGTTGTGTGGAGAGCGCTCCGTAGCCCGGTAGGGTGGGAATTCTTCCATTGTCAGTCTGGCTCTGCTTCCATCTGTGGCTTACTCTAGCTGGCTTTATCTCATGTGCTCTTATCTTGTTCATTGCTATTCATAACCCATACTTTGTGAAGATGGGCCTTTATTCATAAGAAAAATTTGCCAAGTTCCTTGTTCCTTTATGTAAAGGAACAATAAATTTGAACGTATATACCTTTGATTTGTTTTTATTCTCAGTTTAATTATGCACTGTGTATTTTAGACACATATGCCAGATTCTTGTCTTACATTAATTTGCCTTTGCACGTTAACTAGCACAAAAGGCAGGCAAGCAAAAGCAGTATGGCTGTCTAGGTACCATCTCCATGCTGTACTGACAGGGCTGCTTTAGGAGGAGGTAACAGCCAGGTGGGTCTCAGCTTCTGGATCATTTAAAGAAATTGTCTCCAAATACGTAGAAGATGAAAAGCAGGCAAGTTGTCAGCTTGTGAGAAAAGAGATTTCTGACATTTGTCTCCACTCCTCTCTTCTCCTTTTATTCCCCAACTCCTGCTGTGTTCAGCTGTGGAGAAAAGGGCTGGTGATGTAGTTAGGTTGTGGTAAGCAAGTGGAGACCATAAGGTGTGGTTTTCAGTATTCCTGGTAACTGGTATAAATCCTGTCAGCTGGAACTGGTGTGTTCCAAACCTCTTCCTTTAGTTTTTCAGGCCGTGGAGTTGAGCTGAGCTACGTGATAGTAAGGGAGAAGTAATTACTAAGAATTCTCAGAGCAAATGGAAGTGCATGGATCTGGGATTGATGTTCTGATACGCTGCTACACAGGTACTGTTTAAGGTTACCACTTCTGATTGAAGTCTCTTTTTCCTTTGTATGAAAGCAGCATAATTAATCAGACTGTAATGAATTCAGTTACTGCTAGTTTGTCACCTGAAGAGAGAAGTTACCAGAGCAGGCTGAAATCCAACTGAAAATATGGCCATGTTTAGTATTTAATATTTAAAGAGCTCTTTTAACACGTGTGGTACCTTGTGATTATGTGTTGTATGGTTTGAAATACACCTCTAAAAGTAAGTGAAAGATGATACTAAATTCTCCTGCAAATTTACTGTTCTACAATGCATTTTACAGGTTGGCAAGGGAATGTGTCACTCTAGACAATGAGTTTGCAGCTCTAGATGTTATCTCATATGTATATTTAGTTTTGTCTTTATTAACAAAAATCTCAGACTGTTTCAGTGTGAAAGTTGTGTCGGGTACAATCTATGCCCTCAAAATCAAGAATCATCACACAAACCAATGTTTTGGCTTGTGGTTTAAGTTGTTACTCTTGGCACTTACAAGCATTATTTGAACAAAGGTGATGGTTTTGGTGCTGTGCACATTTTAAGTTATCGTTAGTTTGTGCTGTTTTCAGATGTCAGTGATGTTTGAATCCTGTCTGTAGTACAGTAGGAAAAATCCATGGGTGTGTTTGTTGAAAAAAAAAAAGAAGAAATAAAAATCAGATGCTAGGCATTGCTTTATTTATTTATTTAATTTTAAAAATGCTTTTTATTTCTATTACTGAGGGAGATGATACTTTAGCAATACCTGTTTTCTAGGGCCTCAGAAGGAGCATGCCAGTGCGAGGACTGCTCTGGTTGCCATCCTGGGAGCGGTTGGGGAGGTCCCTGCCCGGGCCGGGCAGAGCTCTGTGCAGGGGCAGGGCTCTGTGCAGGGGCAGGGCTCTGTGCAGGGCCAGGGCTCTGTGCAGGGGCAGGGCTCTGTGCAGGGCCAGGGCTCTGTGCAGGGGCAGGGCTCTGTGCAGGGGCAGGGCTCTGTGCAGGGGCAGGGCTCTGTGCAGGGACAGGGCTCTGTGCAGGGACAGGGCTCTGTGCAGGGGCAGGGCTCTGTGCAGGGGCAGGCTCCGCTGGGTTCGGTGGGCTGGGGCCGGCCCTGCCCCACCGAACGAACGGGGGCGGATCCGCAGGATAATGGCTCCAGCGGGGGGCACCGAGGAGCAGCTGGGGGGCACAAAGCCCTTCATCAGCACAGCTGGATCCACAGCAAACATCTGTCTGTACTCTTAGACTCGACACTTCTGTTAATACTGGGGGCTGTATTTGCATTTGTTAGATTATTTGGTAACAGTGCTTTCCCGTCTCTAGTGTTCCATTTCTTTCCATAATCCCTTCTCACAGCAAAATCAGTATTGGCAATTCAGAAGAAACAGAACAATTACTTTCATGTAAGCCTTTAACAATTATTAACTTTCCTATACTTTCCCAGCAATGGTTCTATGTGTAAGCCTCAGTAAGGAGCAGCTGTGGAATGAAAATAGAGGAATTACACAAAGAAGCTGTTTGGTTGTGCAGAGATTGCTGTGTGCGAGCTCCCTCCTTGGCGGTCAGAACTGAGGAGCAGGAGTTCATGTGCTCATGTTCCCGGGATATTTCAGCCATGAAGGTCCTCGCTGTGCCTGTGAGGAAGTGAATGGATGATGGGAGGGCAGGACATTTGAATTTACAGGCCAATGCACACTTGACCATAACTGAGTTGATTATAAACATTCTTATAAAAATTTAATGACAATGTAAAGAACACAGGGAGGAGAAGCTTGCCTTCAAAAAAGCGGTGTTGGAAAGGAGCAGTCTCGGTATCTATGAAGGTTCACTGCTTACTCTTATTCATGTCTTTCCCTTTTCTTATATGTTCCCTATATGCTTCAGAAAAACAAATCTCATAAACATTTGCTCGGTTTTGGCATAGAATAATAAAGCAGACAAGTGTCACATGAATGATTGTGACACTTGTACAAATGTCTGTGAGCTCAAACAAGACAGGCAAATTATGTTTTGACCCATTAACTATAGCTGTCTTAGGTAGAAAAAAATGCCAGTTTATCTAAATACTTAACTCAAGCATGCACTTCAGACTTACAAATTTTGCAGGATCATAGCTTTGAAGATTAATAGTTTGCGTATTAAAAGCATGTCAGGACGCATCATCGTTGGGTTTACTGAGAAATCACAGCTTGGAGTGGATGGCGGGCAGGAAAATCGAGCTGGCTGCTTTGATTCCCTTTCGTACTGATACAGACCATCCCTTTGCCATTCCTACTTAATCATAATACTGTGGAAAAGAGAATGATGAAGACTTTGGATATGTCATTCTTTGGCACTATCAACTTCCCAGATCTCCTTTCAACTTGTCGTAGTGTCGGGATTCTGGCGCGGTAATAAGAAGTCCTCTACAATGTGCTAATTACATCTGACTCCCCATAAATGATTGTGGGGTAGCCTGGTTGTGGGGCTCAGATGCAATGCTGCAAATAATTTATTTTGTCATTTTTTTAGGTTGAAAAATTTTTAATTTTGATGAGTTTTTTATAAAAACTACTGGACAGTGTAAATTTTGCCATGTCTCAAAATAATTCCAATTTATCATTGTTTCCTTTCTAGTCTAGGTATTTCTGTAGTTACATACCCCCTTGAAGCCTGATTCCATGTGAATTTTTTCAGCCCACTCTGTGTAGTTTTCTACTAGAAGGATCATTCAGTAGCTGTTTGTTGCAGTGGCTCAAGATTCCCATCCTCTGCCTTTGTTCCTGTCTTCTTCTTTACTTGTTCCTTACCTTAGCTTTCCTAGTATATTCTTAACTTTCTCCACATAAGGAAAAAAAATTAAATCAAGACATGATTTTAGTGCTGGAGTTCATTTTTTATATTTGAGACCTCACTTGTGTAACAGTTTTAAAAAAATTGTATTAATGTTAATGAATTCTCTGCTACTTGGTTTTGGTTATGTAGTTGATAATATGGTAGTACATAATGCAGCTGAAGAATTTTGGATAAAGAATGAAAGTTTTAAGTATTCTCTTAATTTAAGCATTCTAATGGGTCCTCAATGTGCAACCTTTTATTAGTGAGAATATTTTGGAACAAGATGAGCAGTCTGTGGCAAGTAATAAACAGATTGAATGCATGTTAGTGTAGACCTCTTAAATGGGAACGAGGAAATGAGGTTGGATGTGCTTAGCTAGGAGATAAAAAAGCCCATCTAAGTTAAAAGGCATAATAGGAGTAAAAAAGTGAGACACAGTTTTAGACTGAAATGAGAGTGAAGACTTGGCAGATTAGATTTGCCTTAAGTCTATGATAGTTAAAATAACCCCATTTAAAATTTTGAAACTGTAATTTACATGTTCCTTTATTATTATTCAGATTAATACTAAAAGGGCAGAAGTCATCCAAGGAACTTATGCATTAATTTTCATCCCTTTCACTACTCTGCAGATTTGTTTCAAAATATTATTCTAGTACCTTGAATTTTGTTGCAATTTTTTGTTTTGACAAGTTTTCTTTCTGTCTATTAATGCTACTGAGAAATAAAGATGCTTTTACAAAATGCTTTCAAGCACAAAAGGAGATGGTTTTCAAGAGATTATTTTACATATTTACATATTTTACCTTAAGCATTTTGTAGTCACTGCCTACTGGTGAATGTATCAGATTTTTACACACACTTTCAAAATGAACCAGTTTTGCTTCTAAGCCATTGCAAAGGGAGGAAATGAATTCTAACTTTTTTCACTTCATTTTCACATCCTCACATTTCCTTATTTCACATGGTTTAAAACAAAATGCCTCCAGCATTATTTTTCCTTTCTCAAGAGCAAAGTGAATGTGACTTTTCTAAGGGGGTCACAGGATGCCTCTGAGGCCTGTGGGTGTTACTGGACTGCTGCCTGCTTTCAGCTTAACTGAAGGGCTTGTCATAGTTTTCATCTCCTAAGAAATTAGCCCTAGGTGCTGGCCAGAAGCAGGAGAAGGCAGCATTATGAGTCCCACGCTGGTTATTTCCCACTGACATCAAATCCTGAGGTTTTTAAATTAATGCTACACAAAGACAACCCTTCATTTTGGTGCCAGTTTGAAATTAGACTGCAATAATGACCTTTTAAAGATGTCTAGTTGTTAAGATAACCCCCTGTTGAAAGCTGGAGGTGGCACTTGCACCCCGTGTTGATCAGACGATCCCGTGGAGGTGCCGGGGAGCTGTGGCAGTGCTCTGACCTGTGTGGCCACCAGCCCTGACAGCCAGAGCCCCCTGAGCCCCACAGCTCCAGCCATGGCCAGTGTCCTGACCTGTGTGGCCACCAGCCCTGACAGCCAGAGCCCCCTGAGCCCCACAGCTCCAGCCATGGCCAGTGCCCTGACCTGTGTGGCCACCAGCCCTGAGCCCCACAACTCCAGCCAGAGGCACACAAAGGGTCTTTATGGCGTTCAGAGGCAGATTAGTTACACACTTGCACAAAAGGGAGCCATTTGACCATCAGAAAAAGTTGATTCTTGGCTGTGAGTGTAGATTGAAAGCATAGCTTCTAATGCTCTGACACTGGCTGGCAACTGGAAAAGCTTGGAAAAGGGACTATTAACAGCAACTGGTAATATAAACAAGAAAGAGATTTAATACATGCTACCCCCAAGTGTGGAGTGGAAACTGACCCAGTAGAAAATGGGAAATGGGGAAGAGATCTGCATAATATACAGGAGATTTTTGTCTATTGGAATAAATAGAAATTTGTGTTGGTCCTAAACTAAAATTACTCACCCAATCATTCCTGTCTTTTTACCTTGGGGTTTTGCATCATAAGCCTGCATGAATTTACCATGTGCAGAATTGTCTTTCATTACTAGTAATAAATAGGTATGAAGCTGGAGATGGTACCTCTTTGTAGTCAAAATAGATGTGTGTAAACAAAGGCAAGAAACTGTATATCTATGACAAATTATTTTGGTAACCATTACCCTTAGCGATTGTTTTTCTACATTTAAATTTGAAAAAAATTACCATCATACTTTGTTTTTGTTAAAAAGATATCTGTGTTTTTTACTTGTAAGAATTGACTGCTTTTTTTTTTTTTTGAGGGTTTTTTTAATTTGGCAATGCTCAAAGGTGGTTCCAACTGTAGAGAGTATAACTTTGCTGAAACAAATTTGATTATGATTTCAACTGTACGTGATATATGAAAATTTCAGCTGTTTAACCAGCATCAGTGGCATGTTTTCTTTTAAAAAATGGAGTAGGTCCTGTAGAATGAGCACTTTTAATTTAAGTACTCCACCTCTGACTATTCAGTTACATTTTAGTTCTATTCATCAAAAGTAAAAAATCTTCATTAAACATTTTATTTGATGGTGTACTCCACCATCTGCTGCCATGATGCACACAACTCTTGTTTTGAGAAATGTACTGTGAAATCTTTGTTTGAATCTGTAGATTTTGAAAATGCACAATATCCAGACATCTAAGCTTTCCTTTTTAACCCTTAGCACTGTTAAAGATTTTAAGAGCTTCTTTACAGCATTTCCTAAATCGCTTATCAAAATACAGGTATAAGAAAAATACCATTTGTATGTTGTATTTTTCTTTTGTGTATTAAAATAGTGGGATTACTTCCTTAATCACTTAGGGTGGCAGTAGAAAATCCAATCTCTTATTTTATGATCATTTCTTTTCTTTAATACATTTCACCTAGTTTAGAAGTATGGATCAGAAACTCGCAAGGAAAACTGATGCCCTTTCCTGCAGCTAAATTAACAGGAATCACGTGGAAAACAATCTGAGCCTTGTATGAAAAGGGGAGCCATTAAAATTAGCCCTAAGCTATGGACTGCACCCAATATCACTAGAACTGCACTCACTGCAGATGTGGAGGCTGGCTCTCAGGCAAACTGAGCTGTGTTGTATAGCTACAATTAAAATCAACTCCTCTGCCAAAAAATAAAAGGGAGGAGGGTAGAAGGAGAACATCAAAGACAGATTGAAATGTGTAGTTAGTAATAAGAGTGGTCTCCTCTTGAACCAAGCCCTGCAGCGATTCATGGCCCCCTTGTTAATGAGAAATTTTGACCTCTGGTTTGTAAGTTAAACTTGTAATCCCAGCTAATGAAGTAAATCAATCCCAACTTCAGTCTGTTGTTCCCATTTTTCTCTCCACAGTGTGTCTGGGAGTTTGTATCCAGGTCTACAAATACAATTTGGGGGGAAAAAAATTATTCTGCTGCTATGTACTTCTGCTTTGCAGATTCACTTACGCACAGCTAAAGCAGGCAGATTATTTTAACTTGTCTGTGTGCTTGTAAAATGTCCTGTTGGGTTTGGGTGTTTGTGACATTTAAATAACAGGCCTGAGTTAACATTTTAAAAGAGAAGCTGGATTTGTAACTATCCAAAAATATTTTTCTCCAACAGGTTTAAGCGTTAGATGTGTAGATTGATGTGGAATTATTTGAGGAGCCTTACTTTAATTTTTTGCTATATATTTAAGGGGATACTCATGATAGTTTTGTGTCAGAAAAAGAGTCTTTTACTGCAGCCTCAATTCTAAGAGAAAACATTCACTAGCAATAAAATAAATGCAAAGTGAAGATGCCAATTTTCATAATGTGTGGATCATCCTTTGAAATACATACTTTTGTGTCTTGTGAGCCACCGAGTGACAAAAAACCCAAATCCAGCCCAAAAGCCCTGGTACAGCCTCTGAGTTGATTCTGTGTCACACCATGTTATTAAGGAATCTGTAAGAGATCAGCAACTGATATAAAAGGAGGTGAAGTCTTTTTGGCAAAAATAAGGAGATGTCAGATTCATAATGTGATCTCTTATAAAGATAACCAGCTGGAGACAAAAAAAGACTTGTGGCTGCTCTATTTTCTTTCTGTGTTAGTAACTGGTAGTGCTGTGGAGCCCTCTGAATGACACAGACCCGTTTTTATTGTGGTATGTTTAACTCCAAAGAGAGTTTTTCCATTATTTTGTGGTTATTTAGTGCTACAGACACTGTTTACAGGGCAGCATCTCCCAGAATAAATGGGTTTTTTTCTACATGAAGGGTCCACATGCTCCCCTCTTGCTGCATCTCTGCTCTCCCTGCTGCTGTGGCCCAGAGTGGTGCAGAGTTTTGGCTCCCAAGTTTTTGGCCCTTAATATTAGTTTTTCATATCCATATTCCTGCAGTTTGGTCAACAACCTTTACCCTATATTACAACCTTTTGTAGGTGTCATGAAGAGGGAACAAATGACCACATGCTGCTGATTTATATGCAGTTTTATTATAGGAAGGAGGGATTTTTTGCAGCAGTGAAGTCGGAGTCTCTGGGGACTGCCCCAGTTCAGCAACTGTTTTTCCTGGGCTGACCCTGGTGGAGCTGTGTTTTGGTTACCTCGGGGACCAAGCCTGGCCTCATCTTTCTGGAAATAGGAGCTGTATTATTTTTATGGCTTTAAAAGAGGATGATTCCTGCCTAGATTTGATGACTTGCTGCCCGAAAGGCACAGTGATTTCCTCAGGGCAGGCAATGGTCAGGGGCTGACGTGTGCCCAGAGGGATGTGTCCCCCCAGGCAGGGACACAAAGGCTCCTGCAGAGCTTCAGGGAATGACCTGTCAGCAGCAGGTGACACCTGGCCCTTGTCTGCCCCTCGTAACTGATGGACACTGGGAGCCCTGGGAATGGGAGGTTCAACCCAACCTGCAGAAAAAGCCCCTTTGTAACTCACTGAAAGCTGTTCTGAAGCTGTGCCTTGCAGTGACAGCCCCTGAGTTCCTTTCAGCCTTTCTGAGGAAAGCAAAGCACCTGAACTGTGGGTCTGTAAAAAGAGCTGGCTGAACAGAAGGTTCTGGAATAAATTGTAGAATGGTTTGGGTTGGAAGGGACCTGAAAGATCACCTCGAGCTTTTGCAGAGGACCCACGAGTCGTGGAGGGTGAGATGCAAGAGGCATCTCCTAAGGAAAGGGAGGAAGAGCTTTTCTGTAAAGGAACAAAATATTAATGCAGTCCAAATATAGAGATTATATCCCCTAATAAGTTTTAGCCTGTAATGTATATTTTTCCTAAGGATCAAATGTAGTGGAAATTTTTATTACTCAGAGTTCCTCGGTATCTAGAGGGACTATAAGTTTATAAGTAACACATTAAGTGTTACCTGTGATCTTCAAAGTACACATGAAGGGCTAGATTAAACTGTATACTGGTTTTGTTTGTGATAATATTGCACAGCCTTTAACATTACCTGTATTATTCTTTGAAGATGTTTGTGATAATGATTTGAAGCTGGCTGCATTATACTGTGCATTATAAGTAAGACTTTTAAATAACCGACTTTTTGTCTCACTAAATTTAAAAGAAGCTTTGTTAATTGTGACAACAAGTGGAAAAACAAACACAGCAGCAAATCTGTTCTCAAGTGATATACCTTAGTATATGGAGGATCCTGTTGTGAAGAACTTCGAAAATAATCATGGTTTATTAGCTGCACAGTCTTTTCCCCTTTGTTTCTATTCATTTAATTTAAAGTGAAACAACTCAGCATGCAAAACTAAAATTAGCTGCAAAAAAGGTGTAAGTGAATAAACAGGCAAATCCATTAGAGTCGATGGGTTATTGGATCCCTTGCCATTGCTCAGATGGCGGCCTATTAAAAGTGGTAATGTCTGCCTCCAGCGTGGCCTTGAGGCACCAAGAAGGCCAAGACAGGCATATTTCACATGCATCAGACACAAGAATTAAATAGACCAATGTTCCCTAAAAGACTGAAGTACATCTCTTTCTGACGTTCATCTCGGGCAAAAATTCATTGATCTCAGTATGTCCCTTGGCAATTATAAAATATTAAATCCAAGTCACACTTTTCTAGTTGGCTTAATTTTTTCTCTATTCACAGCTTTCTATTTGATCAATTTTAACAAGTTAGGAATAGCATCTAATAATAAAATAAAACTGCAGAGTGAAAAAGTTTGTTCATTTCACATTCTTATGTTTTTATATTTAGTTTTTAGACCTGCCTGTCATTTTAAACACCTGCCTATGTTTTAAATAAATGTGCACACTAAATAGATGAAAAGAATATATATTTATACACCCAAAAAAACCCTCCATGTTCTTCTTTGAATTAGCAGTTTCTTTTTAAAGCTAGTTATTTGTATGTGGCCATATTCTTGCAGTGAAATCTGTATTTTAAAACTAAATCTGTGTAGTTAATCAGCATAGTTTTTCCTAGTGTCAGACAGTAATTATTTCTGCTTCAGGTTTCTCTTATGTCAGGCTGGAAAATATAATCTTGGTGGAATCTTAGTTCTGAATTAGTACTTACATGAGCATTTTTGTTTGTTTGTTTGTTTGAACAGAAATTTGGATTTGTTTGTGTAAACACCAGTCAAGCAAAATGAAAAATAACCTTTCAGAACCTGTATCTGCCTTAATATAAATGTGGAGATTGTACCATTCATTACAGCAGAATGAATGTCTTTGCTGATGAGAGAGTACCATGGGGAGATTTTTTCCATCCAGGCATTCTACCTGTTGTGTTTGCTTGTTCCCTTCCTGCTCTGGACTCTGCTCTGGCTGGCACATTGCAGCCTTCCATTCCTTCAGTAAGCTCTTTGCCCAACATCTGGAAGCTGTCTTGGCTGAAAAGGAAGAATGCTCCAAGTCTTGGTTGGTTTTCAAAAATGACAGTTTTGATAATTTACCATCAGCAAAATTACCCCATAGAAAGGCAGGAGAGGCTAATCAGTAGGTCTTAAATTTTCAGAAAAGTGAAGTTCAAGATTTGGCTTTACATTTTGGAACAAGACCCTGTTCCCATATCACTTTTTTTTTTTAATACACCCAAATTGTTTTTTGCTAACAGAAAAACTATTGTAAGTGTTAATGAGATGGGGGGAAAAGAAAAAGAGAGTGTGGCTGCCAGTGTAGCTCCTTTAGCACCAGTGGAGAGAAATCAGCGTGCTGCCCTAGGTGCCCGGTGTTAGACATGGACAGATTGGATGTTCTGCTTCTGAGCTGTCTCTGTTGAATTTCTAACCTGAAATTCTACCTTAATTTCTAGCCTGAATTTCTAAACATGTCCCTGAAGCCTGAGCCCAGGAGTGTCAGAGCAGGGTTCCTGGCTGTGGTCACTGTCCCCAGCACACAGTGTCAGAGCAGGGTTCCTGGCTGGTGTCAGAGCAGGGTTCCTGGCTGTTCCTGCCTGTGGTCACTGTCCCCAGCACACATTTTATCCCCTTGCCTTGAGGACCAGCTCACTGCCATGGCTGCACTGGGAGGACAAGGAGGGTGTAGCACAGCTTATCATCCGTGCTCTGGGGGTCATCTTGGTTGTTTTTATTTTGTTGCTGGTGGTGTTAGATTGGAAACTGTGCCTTGCTGTCTCTTTGTACAGTGAATATTGTAAGAGAGCTCATTTGCAGGTGGGCCATAGGGGTGAAGAGCATCCATCTCTCCTGCCTGAGACTAACAGAGGTGTAGGTATGATATGAAATTCAGGAAACACAGGAACACTGTACAGGTCACCCAGAATCCCACTAGTTGTTGAGATTTTTTTTTTTTTCCTTTTTCATAGCAGTTGTGATCCAGGTGTTTAAAAGTCACTTCAAGAGCAATGTTACTCCCATACTGAGGCTTGGAAAATGCAGATATAATTTTCCCTCTTTAAAATTAATTTTTATATATTCTTCTGGAAGAACCACATTTTGAAAAAGATCTATAATATGGCTTAGACTAAAATGCTTGTGTGTATCTCTCCCTGTACAAGTGCACTTATAGATGTATATGTGTGCTTATAAAATAATTTTTGATGATTTATCTGATTTATTATCAGCCATTTGACATAACATTATAATCTGTCTCAAACATGGCTGAGAAAATAAAATGAGAAGAGTTGTGTTCTGTTTGGTGATTTTGGGTTGCTGGGGTAAATTGGCTCTTGGCAAGTGCCAGCATTAACTACTTGTTAGTGTGTTTTGTGTGCTGGTGGTTTCTTGGACAGCCAGCACACCTTTATGACCAACTAAAGTTTAATTTCCATTTCTTACCTTATGGGCTGGCACATTATGTATTATTTATTAAAGCCATGATTCTAATTGATGTTTTGTCTTAGTACGTTGGTTTCAGAGAGCACTTTTTGTTCAAAATACTGTTTCCTTTATTGAGTCCCTGCTGCCATCAACCATACGCTCTCAGTCTCATGCTATTTATCTCAACTGCCCCAAACAATTTTTTTAAAATTTTTAAATTGAAGAACTGGGTTTGCTTTTGAAATCCACTTAAAATTCTATATTTCAAAATGAGACAAGGTAACATGATGATTTATACCTATTCTGAATATTTCCATGAACTTTACATTATATGAAAAACAGCTCTTCTCCAGCTAGCAGTTTTATTTTATTCTACAGAAATAAATATAGTTGTTCTTATTTTTTTTTAATTCTTCAAACATAAATTAATGATAGTTTAATCAGTTTTCTGGCTGTTTACATTTTTTTCCTAGTCGGTTCTACATAATGATATTTTTGTACATTATATTATGATATAAAAGTAAAATTAATAGCTGTAAAAAGTGACAGAATTCTGCTGTAAGGATGTGCAATATTGTTTATTAAAATTACGTTGTTTAAAGAACATTTTACTGAACTTCGTTTTTCTTGAACTGCATACTAATTTTAAAGGTCAGTGTCGTTAGTTACCATAGTAGTGACCTAAAAATAACCTTTCCAGTGTACCTGTATATTTCTGATCTGTAGTGTTAGCATTCAGAAATGTTCTTTCCCTTAGAGTTTCAGCAGCTAAATAAGTTGCAACCCCTTCAGCTATACTCATAAAAATTTGCTTCCAGACAACATGGTCTGTTTATTGTGTAATAATCGAAATGGCACTAAATTGCAATGATTGCTGAACACTTAGGAATTGCATTAACCACTTAACTGCTAAACTATTTTCCATTTTCTTCCTCACTGTGAAGTATTATATTGATTTTCCTCTTAGTTAGAGCTGCTTACTCAACCTCTGAGATGAACAGAATATTTTAGTAGCCTCGTACACTGTCATATTTTGAGTCAATCAGCAGTGACCTTGGCAAAGAATTTTCTGGAGATTTTTTAAAAAGCTATCAAGCAGAATAGCTTTGTGTGCAGCCATGTATCTTTACAGAAAATAGAGGGAAACACAAAACGTCTCTGATAAGTGAGTTTATTAGTACATTATATGGAGGATTAAATCTTTCTCTTCTCCTTTATGCTAGATGGGTTATTTCCTGTTACTTTTAATACACTGCTGCTAAGACAAATTGGTGAATAGTTCTGAGGCCTTATCCAGGGACTTAATCCCTGCCTGTAATGTGGTGCTGGGAGTGTAATTAAAAATCTAAATACAGTGATAAGTGAAGGATTTTAGTAGTGCCCTTGTATTCGTGGGGGTGTTGATGATTTTTTTGTTGTTGTTTTCTAACTATTGTTTGTTAACTGAGGCAAAACACAGACATTAGAGCAGTATCAAACTTGAAAGCTCCGTGGTGATGGTTAGCTTAACTAGTTGTGTTGCCAAATATTTTACTTTCAAATTGATTTCCTTTTTCTCTCAAAGGTTTCTAGAGTTAAATTCTGGTCCTGTTTCTTTCTGAGAAGACTTGTCAGAAAAAGCAGAGGGGTTTTTGGTTTGCGTTTTTGTGGGGAGGAAATTTTTTGTTGGGGTTGTTTTTTTTTTTCCCCCCCTAAGCAGAACCTTTCTGGAATCTTGCTGCAAAAAAGAAGTGGTGGGGGGGAAAGGCTGATACAGGTAAGGAAGAGTTAACTAGAAATGGAGCGGGGATGCTGGGGGGCAGCAGTGCTGCAGAACATAGCAGTGTTCGTGCGAAGGCAAGTCATTTCCCGAAACACTGCAGACACATGGCCCGAGGCGCTCTAAAACCTTTGGAGACCAAAATGGCTCGCAGGAGTTAGAAGTAATAAGGTGTTTTTCCCTTCTTTCTCCTTCACTGAAATTCTGTAAGGTTGCTATGCATTACCAAGGAACAATGCCACTATTTTTGTGTTTTATATGGGTATTAAGATCCATTACAATTTGACATTTTTAAGATTGGTTATCCTGTAGTTTGGTGTTAAATTGAAGTTGTTTGTTTTGAATTTAATTCTTTCATTTTTCAAAGGAAAAAAAGGCAGCACTGCTGTGCTGATAGCTTACTGAAGTATCCAGGGTTTGATGTTTGAATTTAATGCTTGCTATCCCAAACTATGGGCAAAATTATCTGTAAAAGAAGTCTTGGGCTTTATATTTCTTTTAATTTATTTTTTTTTTAAGTCTGAAAGGTGCTTTCTGGCTAGCTTTTCACAATCAGGTTGTAGAAGATGCTGCACATCTAATATCTTCAAGGCATACAGTTTCTGGGATTATTTTTAACACTGTGTTACACACCCAAGTCGTATTGTGCTTAATGCAACCTGCTTATGATTATTATAACCCTGCATATTTGCAGCAGCTAAATAAACTCCACATCAAATAAATTACTGCAGAAATGTTATTAGGCCAGCAGCAATGTTAAGGACATCTGTTAACTCTTTTTTCAAATGCCCTGTCCTTACCGTTTATTCTAAACATTTATGTTGTTAATTACTACTTAAGTACACAAAGTAGTGTTGCAGTGTTGGACAGAGCTGTGAAAAGAGAGCAGCTGAGGAGGATGGGACAAGTTCACGTCCCATGAATGGCACAGTGGGATGCCTGCAGCTCCCTGTTCCAGGGTAAGCAGTGGTAAATGGGGACAGGGCAATGGACAATGGACATGGATTTCATAGATTTCCATCGGGGTGCTTCCAGCACTGGTCACTGCTCCAGCCAGCGAGGCCTTACCTCAATCAGCAAGGCAGAGTCTGAGCAGCTTTCCCCATTCAGTCCCTAAAAGTCTACGTTGTTATTAGAGCTGGTGAAAAAAAAAATTCGCTATGAAACTTCCTCTGTCAAAATACATTTTTGTCAAAGATAAAATGTTTAGCAAAAATACATCTGTTTCAAAAACATATTTGTCAAGAAGGTTTCTCAGCTCTGAGATGACATTTCTAGTGAGAAAGTGAGTCTATTGCCGAGTGGTTGCAGCCCAGATCTAGGAGATGAAAGATGAATAGTGCCTTAACCACTGGGCTGACAAGTCTCTCTGCCACTCATGTTTGTTATAATGCAGGATGAAAACATTGTTGAGAATTGAAATGTTTTCCAGCTTAGTCTTTATTATAAGGTAAAATGTTACATACTAGAACCCAATTCATAATTCTTTTAAATATCAATACTTTACATTTGAAATTCACCTGAGACTGGGTGTTTTGCCAACTGGCACCAAGAGGTGGTCCAGGGCTCATCTTCATTTGTAATTCAGTGAATGGCAGGTACCTGAGGATAAAACAAAAAGGATGCTGTTTTTCAAAGGTTAGATGGAACTTGAGAGCAGCTCTGGTAAATTAAAACAAACAAGTAATAATAAAAGGACACACTGCAATTCTCTAAAGACAGCGTCTAAAAAAGTTTCTGTTGGGAATTTTGCCAGACTACTGAGAGCTTTTCATCAGCATGATAGAAAAAATAGATACAAAGTAAGACACACTCTATAACTGTGTTTTGTTTCTGTCATCTGAGCAATGATTGAGTCTGATTTTCAAATTACAGTCTTGCCTCTGAGTGAGATTGAAGTAAACCTGTAGTATATACTGTGAGTATTTCCAGTCCCAGTGTTTTCCTTGCAGTTAAGTGTTGGCTCGTTGCAGTGTGTTTGTGGAGGATCACAGCTGCAAGAAAGCTCTCCCCCGATTCACCTGCGGCCAGGCTGAGCAGACAAAGGCAGGGCTAAGTGCCTGCAGAGCCCGAGGTCCAGGCTGCAGGGTGCTCCTCTCCTTTGTCTCCTTCCCCTTGGCCACCCCAAGAGCCCAAGGAGGTCTTGGCCCTGCCGGTGCCTCTCCCGTGGCAGAGATCCCCACAGGTGCTCCCCAGCGCCTGGCAGATAAGATCATGGCTTGGCCAACTCCTGCTCATGGCCCAATGAATTATGCAGCTGGGGTAATTAGATGGTTTTGTTCTGTGAATCAGGATTATGCTCCTGGGGTGCCACCTAGGAAAGTCTGTGAAACTGCATAATAAAAAAGTCATTTTTATGCAGAGGTGGAAATATTTTGAATGCAAAGAAGAACTGGTGGGGGAGGGCAGAGCCGACGTCCTCCTGTATTTGGGGAAGAAAAGTGAAGTCCAGTTGTTAACCATGACAGCTACTATAGCTGCCTTGCATAGTGGGGGGTTGGAGGGGGGATGGAGGAAGAGGCTGTTTTAGCATAAACTCCAAAAGAAACAAAGTGCTACTCTCTTCCCCCAAGTACAGCTATAGGATATAGATCCATTTGTGTAGTTGGAAAACTCGTGTGGCATTATATATTTAGGGACTCTGAATATTTGTATGGGCACTGTATACCATCTGCAGTAGGAACCAGATTACAATTAAAGTTAATATTCCTTAATTAAACCATAGATTTCATGACATTCTTCAGCTGTGTGTTTTGGAAGACATTTGAGGTAACAGACTAGTATGTAGTTTTGACTTCTCTAACCTCCATGCCTTATGTTTGTGCCTCAAGATAACATTGAATAACATATTTAAACTGCTCATGTGTGAAAAAGCAAAATTATATCTCACGAACTGATTTCTTCACACATTCAAAAAATCGAATTTCCCTTTTGTTCAGATACTAAACAGGAATCCAAAAGGAAGCAACGTTTGTACACAAGATGTGGTATCAAAATGGAGAAGATACAAATACTTTTAATGAGAAGGTGGTGTACTGATTATAAAAGTTGAATAATTTTACAGAGATATTATTTTACAAATGTAGTTTTCATTGTGTAGGCATTACAGTCTGGTTCAGTTGGTAATGAGTCAGAGAAGTTTACTGAGCTGTTAAGATTTACTGTTTTGAGTTGAATATGAATATTGTATAATAGTAATTGGTCATAATCGTATTTGATTCTTCCTTCAACTTCATCATCCATAAGAACTGGTATTGTCAAGTACTACAATAAAAAATAGAGGGGCATATTCTTGTGGCTGTGATTAGTATATATTGAAAATATATTTTTGTTTTCCATACATCTGTGTGCATCTAGCAGTTTTGCATGGGTATGTATAAATTATACCAAAACCACAGTCCTTCTTGGATTTTAATTACTATGTAGCTATTTTTGAAGTTTTTGTAAATGAAGCAGACTTAAAATTTGAAGGCAGTCTACCAGATGAGCTGTTCTAGCTGGATTAGAGCTTACTTTCAAATTCCAACATATATATGAAATAGAAGCTGATGACAAGAGATGAAAGGCTTAAAAGTAAAACAAAATAAAACAATAAAACACCAAAACAAAATAAAAAACCCTACAGCCCAAACAAAACACAAAGCCACCAAACCCTAATAGTAATAAAAGTTTCAAATGTCTTCTCTCTGTAAATGTTTACAGAATCTGTCCAGTTTCCTGAACTTTGGATAGAACTTAGATTTGTTGCAATAAAATTAACATTTTATTGTTCACTGTGATGCTGCTGTTTGGGTTTATGGGTACACAGAGTAGCAAGGCAGTAAGGGGTTATAGTCAGGGTGCTGTTTGTGGAAAAACTGAATTAGGCCCCTAGTGGGAGGGGTTAGACAGGAGCAGCCCTGAAGTTTGCTCCTGGAAAGGATGGAATCTGGAATCTGCTGTAGTCCCACTGAAGGGCATGCCTTTTCTGAATAGAGCCTGATGGAAACAAAGTCCTTGGGAAATGAGTATGCAAATGATATAGTGGCATCTTGAGCAATATTTTTCAGAATGAAGAATGCTCCAGTTACTGATTTATCTTTATCACTGAAAAGAAAAGAAGGCCTGTAGCTCTGAATGCGTAATTTGTTTAAGACCCTGGCCAAATGAAGTCACCTGGGGAGCAGTGGAGGCTTCTGAAGAGCAGTCTATGATCTGGCCGTGCATTTTGCTGCAATTTAATTTTAAAAGAGTAAGTAGAAGCCAAGATCTAAGAGCTGTGGCAGTTAAGGGGAAAAGCTGATCTGGGATTATTGAGGTTAGAGTTCAGCTAGAACAGATGGTAAAATAGTTATAACCTACTGTACCATATGTTGCTGCTGCACGCGTTCAGGTAGCACATTATGTGTACAGTGTGGAAAGATCAAGGATCCTAGCACAGATTTGTAGAAAGACAAAAAAAAATCCTTTAAAAATTGATTTCATAATTTCAGACCAGGTTAATGAGGTAAATGAGGTTAATGAGGAAAATGTAGTTTGTTAAACCAAACACCAGAACTCACCATTCCAGAAAGGGATACCAAAAATTAGGTGTAACACATAACTGCATCTTTTCTAATTCTGAGAAAACAAAAATGAAGCTTGTGTTTCAGGAAGTGTTTTGGGCTCGTTAGACTTGAATTTCTGGGGAACATATTTGAAGAAAATAAACAAATTCACAGCCCTTGAATTCAGACTATTAAAAACAGGTTACAGTTTGATTTATGATTTTTGTAACGGGCCAGATTCAAAAGAGCATGCTGTCTGATTGAGGTGCCAGTGAAATGATAAATTTTCCACTGGAGCTTCACTGGGTTAGAGTATCAGAAAACCTGACTGCTGATCTGTAATCTCCACTGATAATACTCAGCCGCTTTTTAAGGAATCTGATGTGATACCATGAATATAGGAAGGTAGAAGACAAGAAAGAGAAAAAAGGGTTAATCAAGTCAGAAGTACTGAGAGAAGAAGTGGAATAGTAGCAAAGAAGAAAAATGAAGGCAGAGAGTTGTGATTTGGAGTGGTGCTAAAGAGCCTCTGGGCCTGAGATTCATCTCGCATTTTATAATGCTCATGTTGTGTTGTATCATAATGCACTTGCTCCTACTGGAGCTGCTCTGCCTCCCCTCCTACTGCCAATGGTAAAAATAGGCCAGTAGCACCATTCCATGCAATGGAGCACACTGGGAATTGCAGGCTGTTGTTTCCCTTGGCTCTGTAATTACTGCAGTAATCCCCTCAGTGTGTGCTCAGTGTCTGCCTGCCTGGGTGCCCTCTCCCAGCATCTGCTCCGTTCTCACGTTGCTGCCGTGGGTTGTTGTGCCAGCTCTGCTGCCTTTTGTTTAACTTAGCCAAAAATACCACATCACCAGCCTCTGATTTGAGCCAGCACTTTGGTAAAGGTTTTTCTTTTGTAGTTACAGCCTCCTATTAAATATAATATTCAGGTTTATTTTGGTTTGGGAGTAATTAGATCTGATAGACTTGTCAGTTTATACAATGGTTACTGTCAATAGTCAGCACCCATCTGCAAGAGCCCTTCAGTATGTGTCAGAGGGTTGATCAGATGATTTTGTGTCTGACTTAGGCTTATTTCTGTAATATATTTTAGGATCTGTTTTAATTAGAGTTGTTTGTAGTGGAGCACTTGATTTTGACTACCTGCTTTTTAATTTATTTTAAATAATTAATAACTATATATGTTGGGGTTGGTTTTAATAAGGGAAAGGTGGTGATAGTTGTGACATTTACTTGTTAAATCTTTTCTTGAGGTAGTCTAAGTAGTGTTCAAATCTATCAGCATAGTAAAAAAAAAAAGCTAGAGATAACCAAGAGTAGAGCTTGAACATCTGAAAAAAATGGTTTTCTAGATCACTGTGTCTCCTCCATGACCATCTATAGACTTAAGACATTTATTCTTTATAGATATTGATATGTATTGCCCAATCATTTTGTTACAGCAAGATACAGTTGATTAAAGAACCTTTTGGAAAGTTTTTGTGATTAATTTAATTCCAGTGTTTATGCAGTGAGGTGGATTTGGGACAATTGTGACTGTGTGTAAGGGTTAACTTTACAAAGGACAAGGAGGTTTGGATTTTTTTCCCAAAAAGCTCAATTTGAAATTTAAGGTTTATTCTTTGTTGTTGCTGGGTTGAATATAAGTGTCTCAAAAAGATTGGTTGGTTGCTTTGTGGTGAAATGGGCTGGAGGATGATAAGATTTGGGAATTTGTGAAGTAAAAGGGGATTACAGAGTTTCTAAATTGTAGAGGCAAAGTTGAAATTATCAGTAATGTGTTTATAAATTAAAACCATCTGGTTGTTACTCAAAGCTTGGCTGTCTTTTTTTTGTCTAATAATGGAGGGAGAAGACAGACCTGGATTGTCATTTAGAGGTTAGAGGACTGTATGGAGCAGAGGGTTGGTTTTGGAAGTTCAGGGGCAGGTTAGGTAGGCAGTCTAATGCTCTAATGCAGAGCAATCAGAAGTGGTGGAGACATGCAAGATCACCAAGTGGATCTGCTTTGAGTCCTGGAGAAGTGATCCTGGTGAGGGAGAGAGAGACAGGAAGGTGGAAAAGGACTGGAGAAAGAATTGGATGGAAACAGCACTGGGTGAGCAGGACTCTGTGCAGGGGACTCTCATCGTGGGGAAGGGATGCAGTGCAGGCACTGGGGCTCGTTTAAGGTTGCTGGTGTCTGTAAGAATTTGTTTCCTTTTGGGAGCCTTTTTTCTGAGAATCCTTTGTGTCAATCTAAGGTTTTAAAATGTTTTCGAAACAAGCAAACCACTGACTTAAAAAGAGCCAAGAGTGAGACTTAGCTGTAAGAAATGTGAAAAAATCAAGAACTGAATGGCTAAATGATCTGGTACCTTCTCCCTGCTGGACTCTGTCATTTCTCCCTAATGTCTGAAATGCACCAGCCTTAATTATATTCCATGATATTTGCAGTAATAGAGTGTTAGCTGTCTTCCACCTTTTATTTACAAATGTTAATGTCTTGTTTCCTGCACACTGGACTGTGTTCCGGCAATGTGCTTACCCTGCAAGCTGAAGGTATTAGCATTTAGGGCTTAATTTTATTGCCACTCAATCCAGAGATAACTGCATTGCCTGCTTTATTTTGGTTTGTTTAATGGGCTGGGTACGGGTAAGGGCTCTGCACTACCCTCAATCCACAGAGGAGCCTGTGGTAATTACAAGGAAAGGTTTAGATCACTGTTCAGAGAGAGTGACTAATCCACCAGCAGATTTTACACAGGAATAAAGTCCTAAGGAGCTGGTGTGGTAGAGCTGTGGGTATTTCTGTCCTTTGTTTGGCAGCTGGTGCATAATGTCCCTTGATTGGCACTTGCACAGTTGCTGGGAGTGAGCAGGATGGCCAACAGCTGGAAACACAATTATTATAAAGTCTGGGTGTTATACATCATAATTAGGCTTAAGAACAGAAAGTCAGCTGAGATGAATGAGGGCAATTCATGCTCTCAAGAGCTGAGAAAGTGATTTTGTGTTTAAGATTGGGATACTTTTCTCTCTGTCTCCTGCCTGGCCCCCTCCCATGGCAGGGCTGCCATGTCTGTGTGGTCCCTGGGGATGTTGTGATGCACATGTGAGTGTTGACTTCTCCTCACCAAAACCTGCTGTCAATGAGCCTGCTCCCCTCCAGTCCTTCTGCTCAGAGTGTTTTCAGTAAGAGGCAGGCCAAAATGTAGCCTTTACTGTATAGCAATTATCTATCTTTTAATTGGTTATTTAAACAACTAAATTTTACAGTTACATCTGTCTAGAGATTGATGAATGTCAAGAATATTTTAATTATTTTATGTTTCTGATTTAATGAAAGTCACAGTCATATGGATTAGAAAGGGAAGGGCCACCCACTGTGTAAAACTGAGATAGTTTCAAACTAATACTGAGGATATTAGAAAAAATTCAGATGGGAATCAAATATGTCTCAAGGAAAATGTGAATCCTGCAAGCGGGGCTGTAGGGCTTCTCCCAAAGTTGGTTTGATGTTTCTGGACTCCCAGTGTAAGAGAGTGCAGGGATGTACAGAGTGACTAGGCTGGAGCAACCGAGGCAAATCTTTAAAAAAACCTCAACAAAACAACAGAAAACAAGGAAAAAAAACCCCTATGTTAATATTGAAAGACGAGAAGGGTAAAGCACCATAATGCTTGAAAAATAGCAATAAAAAACTTTGGCAGGATTAGTATTTCAAAGGGAGCAGCACTTGATTAAACATTTGGAAAGCATGTGAGGAGAAACATTCCAAGCAAAATGAAAATATATGTGTATGATGGAAACAGGATAAATAGAATATTCCATTTATAATTACCACGGCAAGAATGCACTTAAGAATTCTTAATCAGGTAAAATTGTCATTGCTTTTAAGTCCAAGTAAGGCAGTGGGTTGTGTTGAGTATGAGATGCTTGTGGATAAATGTTGGCAGGACCCGTGGCTGCTCTGAAGAGCAGGTTCAGGAACAAAGGAAGTGAGAGGACCCAGAGCTTGCACCACCAGCCCATTGTGGGTGTGCTGCAAGGAGCTGAGGGTACAAGGCACTGTGTTCTTACCAGACACCAAAGGGGCAGTGGGGTACCAAAAGATCTTGGAAAGGTCAAAGGTCTCTGCAGAATGCAGAGCTTATCTCAAAAACCTGAGTTTTTCTGCCTCACATCAATGCAGTGGTTATTCAGATACCTCATAGATACATTGATTAAGGAGTGAAAATTAGTTGCAGTTTGGTCCCTACCTAGACTGACCTATTGAGAACTGGGATACTGAACACCCATCTCTTGAGCAAGTAAATGTCATAGCCCACAGCTGCCTTACACTTCATCTCATCATTTCTTGGCATCGGGGCAGACTTCTCCCTAGATGGTTTCCCACTGAAGTGCCTTCTAGCCTGCTTTTTGCCCCTGCTCTCATTCAGCTGGGGGGAAATGCTGTCTTAGAGGGAGCAACAAGTGGTGAGATTGGAAGAGATGCCCAGTTCCCTCAACTGGAAGATTTTGGGTTGAGGCTGCTTTACCAAGCAGGTTTTTTATTATAATGCTTGGAGATGTGACTTGGCGTAATGTAATAAAGGCAAGCAGCAGGTCCATATAAAATCTTCTGCTTGTAATGGCAGCCCATTTCTTTGGGTTTAAATAACATCAGGTAATTATAAACTGAAGTGATCACATCTGAAGAAAAAATTTTCACGGTATCCATGACTTAGTTTGATTTACTTCCCCCTTATTATTTCTTAATTTAAAAATTACTGCATGCTGTCTTTGAAATGTTGCAATTGTGTTGGTATTTGAAGTACTTGTAAGTACTTGTGCAAATCAGTTTTTCTGATGTTTGTCTGCAGGGCGAGGTGTGTGTTTATGTGCCCAGGGGAAAGGAGATGCATTTGCATCCAGGAGGGTGTAGCAAGTGAACGGGTGCCAAAACAGTCTGTAGGAACAGTTGCACTAAAATAGTACAGGATAAAAATGTTGGCAAATGAAAATAACCAGCTTCTGAAGAAAGCATGGAACTAATCCTCTCTGTAAATGCTGCTCATCTGAAAGCCTCAATGATAGCTTTTGGTGATGAACCTTTCTAAAGACACTGTAGAGCCACTATGTTGCACTTATGAAGGAAGATACATGGTATTTTTATAGATATAATTATATTTCATATGGTATTTTTAATCTTTGAGGTGCTGATGAACAGTTATTACATTTCTGTACTTTGGAGGCATCTTAATTTTAGGACGTTTCAGTGAAATCATTGCTATTAGCCTCAGTAGGTATTGAATTAAACCCTAATTTATGTGGGACAGATAATCATACATAGTATTATACCTGTTTTTCATGTGCCTCTCAGCCAAAGATCTAATAACATTTTATGCAAGTAAAAACATAATTGCTGCAGAATATCTCCAGAATGTTTCTTGTCATTCAAGACCTCTTATTCATAAGAGCAGACTAATAGATACCTTATCTTCCCACTCCTCTGCAGTGCATGCAGCCTTGCAGAGACAAAATTCCTGGTGTATTTTACTCTATAGCTGGGCTTTGAATTGTTGCTGTATGATTCCCACTTTCAGACTTTGGCTTGAAGTGAAGTCTGCCACAAGGACGTGCCATGTAGCCTGGGAAGAAACCCAGCGGATCTTTTATCATTATTGCCTTGTCTCTGGCTCACAGAGAAGCAATAGCTGCAGATCAAGACTCTGTTCAAAGCAGAGAAGTCAGCACTGAATTGTTTTCTGGTGAAGGAGGGATGGATAAAATATTAAATGCAATCTTCTGCTTGCCCTTATCTTTCTGTTCCCTGGCAGGAATATTGTACTGTATTGTACTGTATTAATGGTTCTGTAATTCAGAGTTGAAGGGATGCAGGTCAGTGAAGAAAAAAACCAAACAATTAATTGTTCAATAGTAGAAATCATTGTTATAAAAATAAGTGTAGATTTTATTACATTTGTTTTCTTCTGTGAAAGCGCTTCTATCTCAAGCAGGGAACGGCCCATTTTTGGGACTTACACACTTTGATTTCATCCACCTGCTGCTGTAACTATTGTGATTTAATTCACAAAGACACTACTACTTTGTGAGCAGTGGGTGAGTTAGTCCATTTTGGAATGAGAGCATTTTGGAAGAGATGTGTCTGTCTGCCTCTGTCCCCTTTCCGAGCAGCCTTTAAACCTTTGGGGATCCTTAGGGATCAAATTGGGCGTTGGGGCCCAGCAGGGGGACAGAGGTAGGAGGGAGATTTTCAGTCCCTGCAGCTCCTGTGGGAGCTGTTGGCTTGGGTCCAGCAAAGAGAGGCTGGCTGGGCTCTCAGGAGGAGCAGGCTGCACCCTGAGCTCTGGGTGCGCCTGGCTCGGGGCCACAGGGCCCTGGGGGCTGAGGACACGTGGGGACACACCTGTGTCACCTGAGCGTGGGACAGGAGCCCGCCGCAGAGTAGCTCCAGCAGAGTTTTGAGATGGATGAAGGTTTGAGAGGCTGGGGCACTTGGTGGTTGGTGAAGGGCTCCTGGGGAGAGGAGAGGTGATGCACAGGCTCTAGAGGAGCTGTGTTCACTGAGGACAGTAGTGCCAGAGAACTGGGACACAAATGAGGCTTTGCTGGCCTCTCTGTGCACGGGCTTGGTGCAGCCTCCCTATCACTCAGAGAGGTTTGTTTCTGTGGCAGACTCTTGTATATTTAGCTACCGATCTACCAAATCTTCGGTCAGTATTTTATTCTGAGCTGTTTGTATTTCCCTTTGCAAACAGCGCGGGTTTTCTCATAGAGGAAAACCATGAAAGTAGCAAACAGGCTGAGAAAGGTGGCCCAAATCTTGTGTCACGTCTGACATAAATTCAGAATTGCTTCAAAGTGTGCATACTGAACAAGTAACTACTATGATTCTTCTGAAGCCATAATTTCAAGCTAGGTAGCTTCCAGCAGTGGATTGAAGCTTGTCAGTCCATCACTGTTATTTGGAATGCTGTGAGCTCTATCCCCATCAGCTCAGGGGCTGAAGTGCAGAAAGCTGCTCAGGCAGACAGGCTGTGGCTGTCTCAGTGGGTCTGGGATTACAGGCTAACCCAGAGCACGGCACCGTGCCGGGGTTACAAATTCCTGCCTGTGATTTGCCATGAATTGATTTTCTCTTCAGCCCTGGCCGGGAGCAGGAGCTGGGGGCAGTCTCAGGTGCTCCCCAGCCCCCGGAGCCCTGCAAGGAGAGCACAGGAGAATGTGCTGCTCTCTGCTCTCCGCTGGGCTGGGGCATGTGCAGCTGCCAGCTCCCCAGTCCAGAGGTGTGTCACAAGAAAGGATTGCGGGGGCAGTGGGGACAGGAGAGGCAGGCAGGGAAGGGGGTGGGAAGTTGCTGTAACTCATGTTTGGAAGCTGTCTCAAAATGAAGAGGCAGAGAGTTCATATATAAATTACATGTTTTTTTTTTTTTTTTCTGGTCTGGAACGTCAGGAAGTTTTCCTGAAATTTTAACTAGAAGTTCGCTGATACAAAAACAAGCATTGATGTATATTTGAGTGTGTGGGATTTGGGAATAGCTTGTGTTTGGCAGGCCAGGAAATAAAGGAGGTAAACAATTTACAACCATTTATTAGAGCTTTTAACTGTGTAACTGATTAGTTGCCATAGATACAGACAACGCAGGGGCTTGTTTGGGTTGATGAAAAATCTGTCGTGCTGATAAAAAATGTGATTTTTCTTGAGAAAATTTTGAATTACTTCAATTCCACTATTCTTGGCTGTTATTTTCAACTGTACTTTAATTCATGTATGCGATTAGATAATTATGGCATTTAGTAGTCTACTTTCTTATATAGCAGCTGCAGAATAATTTTGAGTACACTGCAGTACCAAACAAACTGGTTTTTAATTTAAATTAGTGATCATATTGACACATATAAATTACTGTTCTGTCAGCTTACAGATGTGCTTCTGTATTTCTAAAACAATTTTTATGATTATTTTTCACCTTGTAAAACAACTCCAGAACATGATCAGGTAACTGATGGACTCCCGAGTGTGGTTACGAATGTGCACAGCCTGGTGCCATGTTCTGGTGCTGGTTAAGCACATCTGCTCTTCCTCTGTTGAAGTTCAGTATCTCTAGTGATAAATGCAGTGAGTATGACTTGGCACATCTTCATTCCAGCTACTCTGTCCAAATAGCAGTTCCTTGCTGTAAATGTAACTCAACTGACTCAAGAAATAGTTTCATGTGAAGTTTTTTTTAAACTATGCAGCTTTTCTCTGACTGTTTGGTAAGTGTGTGTAGGATGCTCCCAGTCCAGAGTGCTATGGACAGTGGTTTCTGATGAGTTTAAGATGGCCACATTCCTTACAAGTGCATTTGTCACCGGTCCTGTGGTCAGGATGAATCTGAAATTAGTGCTGTGGGTAGGGGAAAGATGCACCATTGGGGAAACAGAGAAATAGTATTTTTTGAGTCAGCTTGATTTAAAATAAATACACACACAGTGGTTTCTTAAGGACTTAGAAACAGTGGGCACAGCCCTGGCAGAGTGGGTACATGGTCAGGGTGCAGGGAGAGGCAGGTCAAGGTGTTCCAACCTGTGGAAGACAGACAGGAAGGGTTTAAATGGTGTTTCTTTCAGTAACGTGAAATGTCTCTTGTTAAGGTCTGAACTCGAGGCACTGCTGAGTACATGGATTATGCACTGGGCATGTGTCTGGCTCCAGCAGGGATGAGCAGCCCTTGCAGCTGCATTTCCTGTGAGCAGCGAGGTTCAGTGCTCAATCAATTAATTAACAAAAACTGCTTCACACTGGAGAGCAGAATCCCTCGGCTCAAATGCTCCGGGTGCCCAAAGGTTGTGAGTTTCTCCCTCTATTCCCTGCAAGCTGAGCCACATTCATTGCACTCCATTAAGCCTTTTGTGTTTGTGGTTACAGAACAGGATTTTTGCCCCACTGCTGTAATTGAAAAAGCAGGTAAGGGAGAAACAGTTCTGCAAGGAGTCACACTGACTGTGGTGGGCAGAGGGAAACAGTGCCATGCCTTGCTCTCAGCAGACCATGTGTGTTCCCCCTACCACCTTTCAGTAGTAAAATTACCCTTAACTGTATTCTTAATGTCTGGAGTCAAGATCCTAGAATAAGTATTTCCTGGGGAAAGAAATGTAGGTTTGAACAGCACTAAGTAAATTTGGGGTATTAAAAGTATTGAAAATTTTACCAGATGTCTTAAGAGGTTGGAAAAATAGCTTAAATCTTTTCAGAGATTAAAACCTATTTTTCTAAGTTAAAACACTTTATTTTGCTACAAACCAATTTGAATTAATAAAAACAATGGATTCCTATGGATGAAAAAATGACTGAACATGTGTGTGCATCAGGTTTCAGTTTAAACTCCATGAGACTATGAGACTACAGGGGCTGTAATTATGTCCTTTCCTTTTCTAAATATTCAGATCACAGTGTTCTAAGGCCCAGTTTAAGAATTTTCTCTCTATATACAAAGCCAGGATAAGGTATTCAGTAATTCAGTACCAATGAACCAATTAAAAAATATATTATTATTTAACATAGCTGTTAAATGTTTGTGTTTGTCATCACCCAGTGTCTGAGCCTTTGATTTTTCCATTTTATTTTTTGATTGTTTGCTGAGTATCTCCCCACACTGAGCCCTTCTCTTCAGCAGACCCAGAGCAGAGAACTGGGTCCCGCGGGGACTCCCAGTTTGCCACTCACCTGTTCCCAGTCCTTGGATCAGCAGCAGGATCCTGCACACATCTGATATATTAATGGCCTTATCTGCTGAAAATCGTTTTGTTCTTAAAATCCTGAATTTAAACTGGTCAAGTATGTCTACAGTGAACATGACTGTAGCAGGATGGATTTCTCCTGAGTTGTGAGTGAGCAATGTTTAGCCTCACGTGTCTGCACTTGAGGCCTTTACTCAGGTTAACTCGGTGAGACTCAGAACAGAAAAAATAATAAAAGTAAAAAAAAAATCCCTCATGTAATGTGTTCAGAGTGAGGCTCAAAATGATCCTGTGAAGCTGTTGAAAAGCGTGCAGCAGCTGAGAGGAGGGAGCCCAGGCTGCTGCAGGCCTCAGCTGTGGTTGTTCTCTTGCAGGGCGCGGGGCTGTGCGGGGGCAGCCAGGCCGGGCTGGGCACGGCGTCCCCCCGGCAGTACCCCCGGCAGAAAATCACACGAGTCAACCTCAGGGACTTCATCTTCTACATGGAACAGGAGCCAGACATGAGCCATTCCCTCCTGCTCTACAGAGCTCTGCTTAAATAAAGCCAACACTCGTACTGATTGCTCCACAGAAGCTCAACTTGCATTGAAAGCTGTCATTTTAATGTGCCTTCTATTTTTTTCAGAAGTCAATGTTCCAGTAATTTTGTTTTAGAAAATTGTCAGACACATGCAATAAATTCCCTTTATGTAAAAAAAAAAAAAATTATATATATATATATAAAAAAACCACAAAAAAATGTGCAAAAGGTTTTAAAATGTTAAGTCCACAAATAAAATCAGCATTGAAGTCTTGCTTCATTTGGCCATTTTAGGTAAGGCTGAAGTAGCTGGTGTTGAAGTTACACAAATGCAATGGCTCACCTGAACCATCTCCTGGCCAGGCCTGGCACAGGTTCACAGGAGTGGGTCCCAGCCTTGGTGTTCACCTGAGTGTTCACTCATGGTGCTGGGCCTGTTTTGTTTTCAGTTTACCAGCACTGTCTCACTAACTATGGTGATACCTGTTGCTATTTAACTTAGTTGTAATGGCAGTTTTTTTGCACAGCCAAGTGACTAGCCACTGCACACTCCCACAAATTTTATATATTTAGGATTTTTGCTTTTACTGCACAGCTCATTTCCTGAGCCATTTGCTGAACCAAATCTTAAGTGTATGAAATCTGTGTGCGGGGTCTCAGCTGAGTTACCTTGACTTGCTTCCAGTTGTTTTCTAAATCCCATCAACCTTTTGCGCATTTGTAGCAGCTGGTTAGTAACAAGATTCAAAGTTGGGTTTTATTTTCTAAAAAAAAAAAAAAAGTTAATTTATTTATTGCAAAGAGTATGGTTTAATGGTGGTTTTAAAAGAGACTATTGTTCAGTAAAGATTTTAGAGTATTCTATAGGGGTTTTTAAAGTCGCTGTAAAGGTTTTTGGGGGCCGCTTCCGCTCCTGGAGTGGGGAGAGCAGGTGAGCCCTGGCAGCCCGGTGCCACCTGCAGTGAGGACACCTGGACACCAAGGCTGCAGCCTGGAGAGGCTCCTGAGCAGGCACGTGGCTTCCAGCATGAGGAGCAGCTGTAAGTACCTAAAGGTGGGGGAATGCCTTTCCAATGCTTTGCTGAAGCAGAATCCGGGCATGCACGGAACCGAGCGAGGTCGGTGTGAGCCTGGGAAATGGGGATCGAGTAGGACACGAAGAGGCAGGGGGCACAAGCTGTGCTGCAGAGTTAACAGTGTTACAGTCACCACGGAAGGGAGACATTTGCTTATTTATCTTCTCCGTTTTTACTATGTTACGCTTGCCACTTTTTTGAGGCAATATTTTTTTTGATGGGAAACCATAGCGAAAGCACAAATAGAACTATTTGTCCAATAGTTTTAAAAACAAAGGTTTTAATTATTTTTTAAGGTTTATGAAAAGCAGAAGAAAATTTATACTGCTGCTATTTAGCCAAAAGATTATTCATAAGGTATTTAAGGCCAGGAAGTGTAAAGTTATGTTTTAAATGTATTGATAATTTGTACATATTGTTTATAAAGGCCTTGTGTTTATTAGAGTTACGTTATTTTGATGATTTCTGTACATACTGGTAAATACCCCCAATTTGTGTGAAAACATACTCCCTTATTTGTACTTATTTTGTAAAGAAATAAAACAATTTACTAAAGTAACACATCGAGTGACATACAGTATTAATTTATCAAACATGAATTTCACATTGTCTCGTAGTTCTTAAGCACTGGTCAGAAACATTTTGCATTAAAATATTAACAGAATACCCACAAACAAATATTAAAACCAAATACTTCAATGTTTTGTTGTGCTGATTCTTATCCTTTGTGAAACATCTAATAAAATTGTCAACAAACCTCGGTGCCATCAGTACAGAGAATGGATGCACTCAGCAGTGGCTTTCTGGGGAGCGAGGAGTCCAACAAGCACAACAGAACATTCTCTTTCACTTTCTGTCTGCCACTGGAGCTGTGACAGCCTGGACACAAAGTGCTTGTGAAGCCTCGTGCTTGTCAAGCACGGGGCCAGTGCTCAGCAACAGCGAATCAGAACAGTTTTGCTCAATGGAATCAGGTGAAAAACCAAAGCTGTGCTTTGCTTCTCGGCCTTCGCCACGCAAACATGTGCTGGCTGCACACCACAGCTTCTCTGGGCTTCTGTGGGTGCTTGAAAACATCTTACTGATGCTGAGCAATGTTCTTCATTAAGTTATGTTGCTGTGGTTTAAGGCCAGAAGTAAATATTCAAATCAGGTTTCGCTGATATCGATGCCTAAAAATATAGGGAAATAAGTAAAAAATATATAAATGAAACTGTAATAATCTTTAAATAAGTGACCTGAAGTTACTAACTAAAAGAACATGTCCTAGCTTAACTTTTTTTTAAAGGCATATTTCTTCTAAGAAAGTGATTGTTTCCACATGTCTTCCTTGCCTTTGTGCTGTTTTGCAGTCAATGCCGTGATGTCATGATTTAAACTTTCCATCTCGAGTTCACATTTAACTCGGCTGGCGCAGCCTGGAACCCTTTCCAATGCCACCTCAGCAAAGCTGCCCCAACAACAGGAGCTGCTTTATTGAGCCATAAAAAAATATAGTAAACACCAAACTGAGGAAAAACCAACCAACCAACCACAAATACTTCCAACGTTCCACAGATGTGTAAAAGCACCATCCCAGTCTGCGCTCCCCAGAGCTGCCTGGGGAGAGCACCAGGGGCAGGAGCAGCCCCTGGGATGGAATATCACCTTTATTCCCTGGCTGAGAGGTAAGAACTGGACAGGGGGTGCTGCCACAAGTGCTCGGCTCACCCCGTGCTGGAGGGCAGGGCAGGAGTGGATACAGGATAAAAACAAGAACCTGAATGGACTGTTGGAGGATACTTTGGACTTAAAGGTATGAAAGTAATAAATAAAACACTTCTATCTTTTTGTAAGACATGGCTACATCAAGCTGAATGGAGCAAAGGGCTGGAGAAGATGCAATCAAAAATTCTCACCTCTTTCAAACAACATGGGAGATACAGTGAGTGTTCCACCCTATGTGCTTGGTTTTGTTCATTTACTTTACAGAAATGTTTATGGCATGAAGTACTGTATAAGAAATGTGCATACACAAATACATGACAATTATACGTTAAGTTCTTTACAATATTAAATGTATAATATACAATTCTACAGATATCTTACATACAAAGGTGAATGTTGCGCCATATATTCAAATATGGCAATGCCTAGCAACTTTAGAATGTCGTACAAGTATAAAACCACAAAATAAAATAACTTTACAACTCTTAAAGTAGACAGATTTGCTCAACTCTTCTGCTAAGGTAGCAGGCCAACCGGCCAGGATTGCCATTGATTTCCGAGTTGGGTGACCAAGGTGAGAAAACCTGCAGAGGCCTGATTTTCCATGGACAGGTATCCAGCCCTTTTCCAAAAATGAGACCCCTGCCTAGATTTTACCTTGGATAGTCAGTACAGCTCATTGCTTTTGAAAATACTAGTCTTAAAACATGACTTTTAAATTTTGCCTGATTGCAATCAATTTGCATTAAGAACTGTTGACCACTTAATACTCTGTCCCTTGTTCCATATGGCCATATTTATGCATCTAAAAAGAGTTTAATTCAAATTCAGCATCTACAACAGTATTCTATAAATTAACATGGGAGAAACTAAATTGTGATTAACACATGAATTAGTGATTGAGGACCCAATCATGCTAAACAGCAATAAACAGGATTTAGCAGAATGCTATTTATAACCTTGCACCTGCAAACACGGTGCTGTCTCCTGAGATAGAAAGCCCTGTGAGTCAGTGCCAAGTCCTGGCAGAAGCAGGACCCTCCTGCAGACAGACCCCTGACTTTGTTACAGAGAAAGTTACACAGATAGAGGGCAGCTACAGAATTCAAATTTTAATAATAATTTAAAATAATAAAACCATTTAAAGCGAAGGCGGCCTGCTTTCATCTGGCAATGGCAATACAGGGTTTTAACAACTCTTTGCAAGAATTCCAGACCCATAAAGAGTGGGCTTGTCCACAATTCTTAAACTTTCCTGCTAAATGTGGGCTTCTCACGTGGTTAGTAAATGATTAACAAGGCGTGGCTTGCTTGGTAGAACCACGCCTCTTTGATGACGCAAAACTTAACAATTGTTGTGTCAAAACAAGATTGGCTTTAAAAGAGCTACAGCTCCATGTGGGGTATTTGACCCTCGTGTGATGGCTGATGGCATTTTATTTTGTGCTTCCAGATCCCTACTGTTGCAAATATTGCCATAAGTGGGCCTGTCTAATTTCTTGTCACTTGTTTTGTTTGGTTTCTGGGGGCTTAAGTACGGAGCACCAGTGACTGTGAATCAGTCCTGTTCTGGTTCTGGATCCTGTTCACAGGGAGAGACCTCAGCTGGAAATGTAGTATAAAAATAAGCCATTTGCTCGTGTGGGTGAGTACAATCAGCAGGTGACCGTGATGCTGGGGCTGTGAAGCACGGCTGATATGGAGGAGGGGCAGCAGTCAGGGAAAGTTCTCAGTGCAGTTTTTAGGGTTCTTCCTCCCGCAGACGCCCCCATCCCCGCAGCACAGCAGCTCTGGGCTGTCCCTGGGCTCCTGCTGCTCAGTTCCACTGCTTCCATGGCTCTTGCTGCAGAAGTCCAGTCCAGGGCCAGGGTTCCCGAAGCTCTGCCTGTCCCACACCACTGCAGCTCAGCCCAGAGTACATCCCAGTCCTGCCACGTGCTCAGGAGCTCCACCGTGAGCAACACACAACTGCCTTTCAAACGCATTCCATGGCTGGCTATGTGACAGGTAGTTTCAGAATACCACTAATTGGCAACATAAAGTCAAAATCTGTTTGCTAATACTGTTTTGCAAATCCTTAGTGTTTCACATAAGGGACTATTAAACACTTCTACGGTTACAAAGGGGGCGTGGGGAGGGTCTAGTCCAGGGGCTCCTGTTTTATTCTGATTGTTGGGGTGGGCTGTGCTCGTCTGTCCTCGCGGCACAGCACGTATTCGCTGAACTGGGAGGAGTCCACCCCGCCGCCACAGGAAGCTGCCACGCTAAATCCCTTCTGAAATAATCTTTCCAGCACCTGCAATGTGGAGGGGGAAAAAAAAAATCAGATTAATATTTAGCAAATTTTAGTGATAAAAGCAATTGGAAGCACCAGATCTAAATGATGGATTTAGTCTTTCGAGTTCTTGTTGAATGAATATTATTCAGCTATAATTCTATAACTTATTGTTAAATGACTATACTGTGATTAAAGTCTTGCTCTCAGCAAACCTCAGTAGAAAACAAAAATTAATCAAAGAAATAAGCACTCTGCAGAGCAGCTTAGTACATTATATAGTAAAGTACTGGACTGTGGTGATACTGATGCTCTCACTGCTTATAGATAAAGCAACATCAGATTTAAGTTCTAATAAAAAGTGCCAATTATTCACTGGTAATACAAACAGTCTGAGAGAAAGGGGGGCTGAGAAGCTCTTCCTTGGCAGCTGAAAATGTATTAGGAGTCTGAATGACATACCCACACATCCACCAGACCTTTGTGGCAATCACAGCTGTTTGCCCTCGCTGGAAGGGAGCAAAGCATGGCAGGGACAGGATGCAGGGCCAGGACGTGGACAACAGGGAAATGTTCTGGCCCAAGAAAGAGGTTAATCTGTACTGCCCAAATATGTATTTTCTCTTTCTCCTCCTAAAGAAAAGCTGGTACAATTTAGATGCATGAATTAAAGAGAACCCAGAGGCAACTTTAATTTCTGCGACTGTCACCCAGCACTTTTCCCCAGGATATCCTCCTGATCCTGGCACTGGGATCAGGGCCGTTTCTCACATGTGTGAGCCTGTTGATACTCAGCTTCCCAGCAGAGCAGGACACACCAGGCTTCTCCCAGAGTCAGGTGAGGACAGATGCCAGATCCACCTTGGACAGACCACAATGCAGGACCCACTCAGGCTCTCCTGAGTCCTGGGCAGCAGCCTGGCAGAATGGTGGCTCTGTTTCTCTCTACTGCTAAATGCCATGCAGGAGCAGCAGCCTGTGCTGTTCTGCAAGAGCCTCAGCCAAAGCGTGGCTCCCACTGTGGCAGCACGGGAGGAACAGGGAAGTGACTCCATGGTTTATTATATCCCAGGCACAGCAGCACCAGCCCTGTGTGGCACCCCTCTCAACCCAGCCTGGACCAAGCCCTTTGCAGACCTGTTCTTCATCCCAGAGAAGCATCCAAGCAATACATCCACCTCCAGATGCAGTCAACTGGTGCTTTCCTGGGCTTAGGTTCTACAAGGAGTTTGGTGTGTGCTCAGTTTCACTCTGAGCACATCAGTGCCTACACCAGAGCACTGCCCTGGCCCTCACAGGCCCACGGGAGGCCACTGTGCACTTCTCAGTGCCTGAGTGTTGGCTTTGCTTTTCCCAGAAACACGGTTTTGGAAGGACAGCTGTGTCCAAGGTGGTGTCCTAGTGCAGTGCAAACCATGGCAGCAGCACTTGCTGGCTTTAGTCTGTTCGATCCCTCCTTAGGGGCTGCCTGAGTTCTCCATCTGCATTCAATCCAGGGTTTGGCTTCTCAGGGGTAACTAAAACGTTTTACTCTTGCTACCCTGGCTCAAAGGATGGGCAAAGGAAAGGCTGCTCCAGCAGAGCTTTGCCTAAGTCATGCCAAGTCTGCTGAAAATCAACTTGCCTGAGGAGTTCTGCCTGGCCCTGGGACACAGGGACTTAAGAGTCTCAGAAAGTCACATCTCCCAAATCTCCCTGATTTTTACATACCCTACACTGCGAGAAAGTAGTGGAACTGAAAGATCAAAAAAGCACACCAGAGTATGGAAGAAAAAAGAAGTGGGAGAGAAGAAAAGGCAGGAGAATGGGTTAATAAAATACATTTAAGATAGGGAAAGAAAGTTTTCATCCCTCTGATATGCCCAGGCTGTATGCAGGGCTAAAGGACAGAAATGGGGTGCAGTCTGTAGGACAGAAATGGGGTGCAGACACCCACACTGTTCCTCCTCAGAGAGGAAGGCAGGAGGAGTCTGAGACAGAAGGAGGAATAAGACATCAGCAGGCTGCTGCTTCACAGGCTGGAATATATTCTGTCTGTATTATGATCACTGCTCCTAGCCCTGACAGGATGGAGATGAGAGACAACCCAGCCATGGGAAAGGAGGCTTCTCCCACTGAACTGCACAGTGGAACAGAGGATTGACAGGTAAGATTTCTGAAAGAGATGGGACTTCAAAATCCTTGCTAAGAAGTTTTTTAGATCAATTTACTTGTAAGACAAAACAAGCAGGGGGGTGCCCTTGGCTTGCCTCAGACCAAAGCCATGGAAAGCTGGATGTTAAGACAGGATTCCTTTTCAGTGAGCCTCTCTCTGCAAACACCCAGCCCAGACAGACATCACACCTCAGAGCACCACGCACTGAACAAAGCCATTCATTTTTGCTCAGTACGTGCTGGAAGGACCAGACTGCAGGCTACAATCTGGTGTTAAAAACCTTGGGATCATCAATTGTCTCAGCAAGAAACAGAACAGGCCAAATCCTGTAAACAATGCTGAGGATGTTTAAATACTGCAGTTCTGAGTGTCACTTGGGTGAGGCTGAGCTCAGGTCTGGGAGAAAGGCTCCTTTCAGTGCTTCCATGCATGAGACTGGACAGCACTTGGAACATGGACAGGTTTAAATTCCATTCAGAGAATCTGACTCCACACACATTATGTCTTCTGCAGGTAAGATACAGACAGGGGGAAAGCAGTGATTGCCTCTGCTGCTTTGCTGAAATCAGAGCTGCTTTGCTGAAAATCTCCAAAGGGATATGCCAAAAAGTGAGTATCAGCTGTGACTCTCCCATGTACAGGGACATATGCACATTATTAAACAGAGGATTTGTGCTTGGATTTAATATATGCTGTCTTCCAATATTCCAAGAACATCTGATTTTGTTGGAAGGTTTTCCAAATGGAAACCTGATCCTTTCACTTAGTGCATTTCATTTAAATTTTGCAGAATATTAACAAATACATTCTTAATTATGAAGACTTAATGTTCAACATTCACAAGCATCACAGAATTTTCTCTAAGGTAAATTCATGGTTCCCACCAGAACTTATTGCAAGGAGTTAAAAAATCCATACCTATATAATTACAAATGGGTGTAAAATAAAGAGTTACTGTATTTTTTTGCCTATTAGGTGTCGATGTTTTTTGTTTTATATGCCCAATTCTTGATATAAAGCATGTCATGAAAATATTTTTCAAAATTAGAAAAAGATGTATAAACATTGCAATTGTGCTACCAAATACACTGAGCAGAGCACAGGGAGACAGAAATAATGTATCACCTCAGCAAACAGCAGAGAGGCTTCCTGTGCTGCTCTCTGGGATTCTCTGCAAGCAATTCTGCTCTACCAACCACTGCCCATCTCCCTTAAGTCTGTGCATTTGCCTCACTGTACTTCCAACTTTTGACTTTATATTGTTTTGCCAAAAAATCCTTGGGGGGAAGAAGAGCAGTGCTTGTGTGCTGACCAGAGTTCATCAGAGCCAATGCTAATTAGCTGCTGATTACATCAGCCTTTGGTCTCAGAAATGCATCATTTTCCAGAAAGTGTTTGAAAACACTTTCTATTAATTATATAGTAAAATGATGTAATTTAGTAAAATGATGTAATTTAACAGTATTGCTTATACTGTAGACTCTTTGACAGAATTTTTTTCCACAACATGAACTTGCAAAGAGACCCTTTGATTCTGTCTGAATTTTGACTGAATTCAAAATACATTCAAATAATAACAGTAATTAGCGTTCAGCTTTTACTACACATGTAGCACATGTGTCCTATGATCTACAGCACTGGATAAAAGAGAGCTGAGTGCTCAACCACCCAGAGCTCTGCCAGGCAGTGCTGGGCTGCTCAGGGGCTCACTGTCACCCTTTGTGGTTTCAGTTCCTCCAGTTCCCTGTGTGATCTAACAGGGTCCCATGGGCAGCACGGGGGGCACACAAATGCTCTTCCCTGCCCCCTCACCCCAAACCCACCCCAAACCTTGCTGAGTGTGAAATTGCTAACGGCTGTGCAGAATTAACCACAGCCTGGTGAAGTTCAGCCAAATACAGCACCTGGGAGGGGCGAACCCCAACCCAGCCAAGCCCAGGGGTCCGGGCTGGTGTCAGCCCAGGGCTGGGAGTGCCTGTGCAGGGAGGGGGGCACTGCTAACTGCACCCCCCTTTCACACTCAGTGACTGCAGCTCTCTGCAGATGTACCCTGGCAGCCTGGGGGGCACGGGCTGCCTGAGCCTGCTGTGTGACACCCACACAGGCACAGCAGCTCCAGGTTCTTGCCCTCCCTTGCTGCTGCACCCCTGCCCAGCCAGCCTGGCCCATGGACCAGCCCTTCTGTGGGTTTTTGCCCTCTGGGGAGTTTATCAAGACAGCCAGGGCACTTCCCACAGCCCAGCTCACATCTGCAGCCACAGCCCATCTGCAGAGGATGGCAGCCTGGGAAATCTCCCTTCTAGGTTCTGTAACACCAGCATTTGCAGCATATTCCAAAGGAACACACAGGGAAACCAAGAGCTCTGTCTGGCCCGTGTTAATTAAAGCCCAAGTGAAGGGCCCCATGCCTGGTCCTTCCCCACAGCCCCAGGACAGCCACAGCAGCAGAGCCCTGGCTGCAGCCCTGGTGATCCTGAGAAATGGCACTGCTTGCCCACAGGCTGCTGCCCAAGCACAACCACGTATTTATTCCTGCTGCCACCCACCTATCTGTCCAGTTATCTTCTTTTGTTTCATATGTTTAATTTTAAACCTAATGTCAAAACTCTGAGTATAAAATGAAATACATTTTTGTTTAAAATACTCTGGGCAATTTTTATAGAACATCCTTTTGAAAAAAAAAAAAGTGCAGAGATCAATTTTTTTAAGTCCATCCCGCAGGCACCATCATTTAATTATGAGTGAGACATAAATTATGCATTTACACATTGTTGCATTTTCTATAAAATGGTGTGGAGATTTTTTTTGTAGTTTTTGGAACTCTCTCTTTCTTCCTAGAGGCACTTTGGAGGAAAAAAAAAAACTGCCAAAGGCTATACATTGATGAAAAAAATTAGCATTTATCAGTATAACACCATTATGAGGCCAGCATGGCACTAACATACACAAAATCCAAATGTATTTTTCTGCTTAGACTTAGGAAAACCTGCAAGACTGTGATCTCACCAGGCAGAAAAATGTCTCCTTGCAGTATAAGCACTGAAAGTAATTGGGCAGAAGCAAATAATTTGCATATAATTGAACAAGACATAGTGAGGAAGCAGCCCAGCAAGGGCCGGCACAAGGCCACTGATTACCTGCACGGAGTTCAGCCGGCAGTATCCGTTCAAGGGAAACCTGATAACGTGGGTGGGGTCCTGGTTCCAGCCCGCGTTCACCGAGTTGCACATGACATCCCCGGTCTCTGGGAAGATCTCTTCTATCAAAGCCTTCTCCCCACTCAATGCAATTCTTTCCCCCAGATCTGGAGTCACTCTTACAACCAAGCAGTCACAAGGCTGGAAATGTTTCCTTTGTTCTTTCTCTTGTTTCCACCGCTCAAGTTCCTTAATCATTGGCTGCAGCTGGTAATACTTTGCTTCTTCATATAAAAGATTAAAGTCCTGGGAAAAAAAAAAAAAAAAAAAGAAAAGAAAAGAGAGGGAGAGAGAGAAACTAGAAATGCTTATAGTTCTCTTTTAAAAATGAGTATTGTTCCTGTTTGACCTACTTAGGCTTATGTATTGTCAGCAAGAGAGCAAAGGCAACAGGTACCCAGGCACTTACACCTCCACAGAAAACCACACGGAGCTGGTGCTGAATCTGTTTGAGCTGACTGAGAAGTTCCCATTGCACTGAATTATCCTTTCATTTATTATCCCACAAGCTCAATGCCAGAAGGCTCTACTCTTGGATTAAGAAATCAAACTAGCTGGTTGCAATAAACAAAGCTTACTGATGTAAGAGAAGATGTTCCAAGCCCTGATCTTCACTCGTGGCCTCGGATCCCTCTGATCTCACAGCAGATCTCAGGCTCTGCTGTCGCCTCTCACACACGTTAGGAGATGGAGATGTCAGTTCAGCTTCACTTCTCACCTGTCTTTGCTGAGGCTGAAATTCAGCTACAGCAGCTGAGCTGGTGCCTGCAGTTGATGACTATTCATGTATTTGAAGTGTTTGGAGCCTGGTAAATGACAGGGAGGTAGTGACCATCCTGCTGGCTGGGAGCCAGCTGCGTGCTCCAATGGCTGCACAGAAGCAGCTCTTCCCTGCCATGTGCCCATCACCTCACTTGGGCTTTGGGCAATTCAAATTCCCAGTTTGATCCAGTTCCCAGTTCAGTGATTGTTTGATCAGATTCTGACAGATCTCCCCACCTCAGCTGCAATATGTGAGAGCACAGGAGGCAAAGGGTGTGAGCATCCCCAGAGCCCAGGAGGCAGCTGAGCCCCCCAGCCCAGCAGAGCAGGGGGGGAGGAGAGGGACAGGGCCCTGGGGGCACTCTGCTCCCCCAGCCTCCCAGGGGAAGAGGAGCAACAAGAGCTCAGCACACCTGCACAAGACCTGGCTTTGCTTTCCTGGCCCTTGCACCTCTTTACACATGCAAATGCAAATGCTGCACCACAGGTGCTTCCCTGGGAAGTTCTGGAGGTCAACACCTGGGACAAAGGCCAGTTCTACACCAACGAAATGAAAAATAAAATGAAATGAAAAGAAAAATCAAGACTGAAATGACTGAAATAGTTTGGACTGGAAAGCATGATATGACAAGAAGCAATCAAGAAATGGGCACCAAAATGACATGAAAAATAATGGGTGTGCTGCTGCCCCGGGACTCAGGGAGGAGGGGGAATCAAAGGCCAATGAACACGCAGCACAAAAAGGTGCGACTCTGCACAGTGGTTTGGAATTAACCTGTAAAATCTCCTGCTGCAGGGTATCACTGAACCAAAGCAGTTAGCTCTGCTCAAATTTGGCACCACAGACCCACCGGTAGTGGAGGTGCTCCTTCACCCCAGGGCTGCCTGCAGCCTGGAGACAAATGAATATTCACAGTGACAGGGCAAGGTGATCGACTTACAAAGGGACATCCAATCCTTTACATCTCTTTGATGTCTGCTAAGGTTGGGACAATGTGCACACGGCTGAGGGAGAAAAAAGGACTGGAGGATAAGAGGAGAAGGGAGGAAGAGGGATAAGAGCAAGTGGGAAGAAATGAGGGCAACCAACACTCTCACGGGACAGCTTGGAGATGGAAGACAACAGAAGATTAAAGAAGGAATCATGCAGAGAGCACGCTGCAAACAACCAACAAGCTGTGCTGGGAGCAGGCCGGGCACAGAGGTGTGGAGCTGCCTGCACTGCCTGGTCTCAGGTGAGGCAGCAGCGGCCCCAAAGCCTCGTCTGCTGATGGCAGCAGTGCTCACCCTTCCCAAAACCAGCACTCTGCTCAACCATTACAGCTTTTCTCTGCCCACCAGTGACACTCCCTGGGAACTGAGCGGGGGATCAGTTTAAACCTACAGGAATTAGTGCCCTAAATTGAAAAAAAAAAAAAAAATCTGAAATCTCTGTGCAGGACACTGAACCAGCAGCGTCTACCACCTAACTGTGTTCACTACAGAGGTGTGTGCAGTGGCCTGGATTGCTTTCTCAAGCAGGGAAACAAGCAATGCTAAGGAAAAGTGTAATGGTGTAAAGTGAACAGGAGCACCCAGTACTTTCTGAAGGCAATGGAAAGTCATCTGCTGTTTTCAGTAGGTCCTGAAAAACCAGTTTTAGAGTATCTGGGTTCATGGACACTATAAAATAAGGTATTATTTGTAAAATCAATCAAGTGAATATGTGCTAAGAAAACTCAACAGTAAAACCTTGAAGAGCTGGTACAGTGATAGAAAAAACAGTCCTTCATTTCTGAGAGCAGAGAGCAGTACAGTGCTCCTGAGGCTGGATGCAAAGCCCATTCCATTAGAGAGTCTTTGACTGCCTTCACTGGCTTTGGACTAGCCTGACAGTGTCCTGAATCACAGGACTTCAATGGTCCTGCACCCTCGGGCTGGAACAGCAATGCCATAAACCAAGCAAGACCCAGATCACATCACCCCTGCTTCTCCCACAGCCAACTCAGCCCACCCCATCAACTGCAGCTTTTTAGTACTCTTGCTAGCTGTCATCTGCCCTAAGATGAACAGGAGAAATTTTACACTCTGATACCATTTTGTGAGAAGAAAACCTGCTTTCAAATGGAACAGCTCTTCCAGTACTGTTCCCAGAAGGACAGAGCCACACTTTAGGGGGCTGTGTGGAAATCAGGGCTGTGCTAGAGCACCCCCTGCTCTGTGGGACAAGGTGGGCACCTGCTACCACAGCCTGGGTGTGGGGTGAGTCTCTAAAGCCAGACTCTCATGCCTGTGTCTATTCCACACTTGGGCTGAGCACAAATGTGGTTGTGCACCTGAAGAAGGGCCCTGTAACAGACCTGGGAACTGAGGTGTGCTGGTGCCAAGAGGTGATGTCAGGAAAAGAGGGGAATCACTGCCAGGCAGTGCCAATAAAGGGATTTGTTGTGCTGTAGCACAGTAACAAGTGGAGGGGATAAAAAAGTGTCTTCTGTAGGCAAGAGAAATTCTCTGTCCAGCAGTGACAGGGCTGGGAAGGGCCACCTTGTGTGACCCCACTGCACTGCTGCCCACAGCCACCAGCAGCAAAGGCTGCCCTGCCTGCTCTGCTCCTCTTGGGACACTCCTGCAGGGAGGGACTGGGGCATCCTGAGGGAATCTGACTGTGTGTTTAGGGAGGGAAGATGATTTCACAAAGCCAGGAATGCAGATGAAGTGGCTCACAGCATGGGGGTCCAGTTCTCTGAATCCTGTGCTTGGGCAGGGTTCCACACACCAAGCCCACAATCTGCCCCTTCAGGTTTTATTTATACACTGCTCAGAATTCTGTCTGGGACCAGACTGGGAGAGCCCAGCCCTGCACTGAATGCTCAGGGTGCCCAGGTAATACTGCCATTGGTGTTTCCACCCTGGCACTGCAGATATCAAATCCTACCCTGAGGATTTACTGAAGTTTAATATGAAATGTAAAAGTAGAAGACTTAAATCCACAAGAGCCCTTGCCAGGGAGGTGCCACAGGAACTGCATGATAACATGTCCAAGCTGATAGTTTCAGTGAGTTACCAAAGGCAGATGCAGACATGAATCTGCCTGGCCCCATCCAGGAGAGGCACATCTCGCTGCATGAGCAGCCACAGGGGCCAAGGGCACAGAGGGTCACTGGAACTGAGCCCAGAGCACAGCTGCTGTCCCACACCAGCGCTGAGCCCTGCCCATGGACACCCTCTCCCTCTCAGAGGCTCCGGCCTGGTGGCGGTGCAGGCTGAGCAGCAGGCAGCACTCCACAGCACATTGGGTACAACACCCACGAGTTCCTTGTCCTGCAGGACTAATGCATCTCCCCTCACAAGCATTATTTCTCTGTGTTCCCAGCTCCCTGACAGCAGTACCAGAGCCAAGCACTACGGTATTGTGGGGCTGCTTCTGTTTAGCCTAGGAACACTTTCTACTGCAAAGGTGATTCCCAGCACCAGTGGCAGTCACAAGCTGGGTGCTCTTTGACAGACTGAAAGGTGAGATAGAGAGCACAGCCTTTAATTGTTCTGTAAAGTACCACAAAAGGCCTTTATAGCTACCATGAGCCTTCAACTTGCTGTGGCTGTTGCAGGAACTAGTGGGGAAGTTCTGCCAGGTCACTTGAAAAAGGGAGCAGACAGACAGGTGGGATGCACACAGCCTTTCTCCAGCCACAGCTTCTGGCCTACATTTAGACCTCATGGGAAACATAAACAGATCTTTCAAAGATGCAGCCTCTTGCCTTTCACAGAACAACTCTCTGCTTTTTGTTCAGTAGAAAAGCTTTTCTTTGTGGTGGATTTCAAATGGGCTAAATTGTGCAGTCACCTCTGACAGGGGTGACATTCCTGGGGAGGGGATGGGAGGTGTGACCTGCAGGGCAGCCCTGCTGCTGTTTCCCTGCCAGTGCCAATGGGCTGGGGCAGATCTGCCACCCAGGCACAGCCAGCACAGACTGAGACTGTGTGTCCCACAGACCTGGTGCTGTCCTCCCAGGACCAAAGACATCCTCTATTTCTGTACCTAATGCTGACTCCTGAACAGGCTGAAATGGCTCTTTCTGTCCATTTTTCACTTGTTATTCTTTATTACATGAAACAACAAACTGTCATCCTAATTCAATGTTTCTTTTATATTTTTAGCACTGCGAAGATCTGACTCCTGGCTATGAAAGAAAGTTGCTCACTTCTATGATGACAACTGCACCATTTCCTGAGGTCAGCTGGAGAAGACTTTGGATGCAAGCACACAAATTTTGTAACTGTATTAATAAACTAGAGCGGCGGTCTTGTCATTCTGGTGTTACAGGTGATGTCTGTAATCCACCTAGAACTCAGATGTCCTGTGCCTTTGTGCTCCTGCCCCCTCTGAGAGGGAGTAGCAATATGCACACTGCCTTTGTCTATTTTTGTTTGATGCTCTCTGAGCAGGGAGTGAGTGTCAAACAAGAAGGCACAACAGCTCCTGGCTCTGTGTGCACTTAGGACTGGCAGCGAAGGGACACGTGCTGCTCCTGGTGTCCTGGGGAAGCCCCTCTGAGGCAGGGGAGATCAAGGCTGGAGTGTCTGGGCACCAGAGGAGGAGCAGCTCCTGTGGCAGCCCCCCTGGCCCAGCAGTGAGGCAGAGCTGGGTGCTGGCCCCGTGCCCTGCACAGACACTGGCCCAGGGCAGGCACAGGCAGCTGGCACAGCCCCAGCCCGGGCACCACCTCCAGCCTGGCGTGGGCTGGCTGCAGAGCAGGACCCAGCCCAACACCCACTCGCTCCTCAGCACACTTCATGTGGCTCAAAATCCCCCAGACCCAGGAAAACTGCAGGAACCAGGAGAGTGCTGCTTTCAGCAGGAAGACCTGGGAGACACTTTCCAAGTCCTGGCTTAGGAGTAGTTGCAAGTGTAATTAATATTCACTGTAAACACACCACTCAGACTTGATAATAAAGAATCACTAGCCTGGGAACACACACACCACTTTCTCTGCATTTCAGTGTTAACTTAGTCTGAAAACAACACTGAAACAGCAAACACAATAATGCTGGTGTGGTACTAACATTCCAAACTTTCCAAAATAACCATCTGAGCAGCAATTCAAGTTGAAAAGCAACTTGGCTAAACCTTGAGGCTAATAAACTGCTTGATTAAATTAAGGGGTAAAAACTAATAAATATTCAAAACACTTGATAATGCTTTGTTTGACATAAAGAACATTTAATGCAAGTCTCACTGGAAAAGCTGTCAGGTTTTTTACCTTAAATAGAGTTTTGCATTTAGAAACACCGAGTGATTCCATTTGCTGCCTTTGATTATTGTCTTCTGTCACTTTAATCATGCTGGCAAAATTACACGATTTCTGTGAAGTTAAATCCGTTTACAGTGCAGTTTTAATACAGCTTTACAGAGCATTCTTCTATGCATTTTGATTTAGTTACTCCCCACCTAGCAATGCTCTGCTTTGTTCTTGAGCCCTCATTAGCCTGGGGTTTGCTCTAAAGCTCTCCCAGGGAGGAACTAAATAAAATCCAGTTAACCCTATGCAAAGGGCTGCTCTGGAGCAGCGGCCTCCCCCAGCCTCTGCTGCCCTGCCAGGGCTGGCTGCACAGACAAGTCTTTGGCATCCATCTCCTCTCCAGGCTCCAGCCAACCCTGCTGGTTCTGTTCTGAGCACCTCTGAAATCTGGATGCTGGTCCAGGCCATGACCGGCCCAAGCCTCCCCTCTCCTCCCCTCCCTTCTCACACCTTGTCCCACTGCATTGTCCTAAACACTGCTGCCAAGGCATCTCTCCTGCACCTCTCCCACTTCTCCATCCACCCCCTTTCCTTGATCCACCTTCACTTCCCCTGGGACTGGTCTGGGTTTCAGCTTCACTTCCACACACGGGTTTTCTCTCATTTCTCTGCAGAGTTTTCTCTCCCCCATCCTATGGGGCAGCTTCCCCAGCCCTTCTGCCACCCACCAGGAGCACCAGTGCTCAGGACAGCCCTTTGGGCTGGAGCTCACACTGCCAAAACCTCCCCCTGCCTCGGGACAAGATGTGAGCTGCAGACCCTCCTCCCAGGTGGGGTCAGATGTGATTACCCTAACTCAGACGAGAATGGCTGAGTTTGCAGCAGGAGCTCTTCTCCAAAGCAACAACTCTGCACTCACTCAGTCACAGCTGCCCAAGTGATCTTGTGGCCCAGCCAGTACAACAAAGCGAAATGGCATTTCACAGAAAGCAGAAGCTTTCCTTCCCAACAATGCTCTGCATCCTCTAGCTGAGCAGATCCCCATCTGCCATCCCAATTTATTCATCATTTCATCCTGGAATAAGTGCTTTTGTTGAATCTTGTCATCTACAGTTTGGACACTTTTGTCTTCTAATTTTCATACATAAGGGTGACAACGTTGGAAGTTTCCTAAGTGCAAAGCCAAACAAACAAGGCTAAAAGGAGAGCCTTTAAACAATCAGGGCCTGCAAAGAAACAACCAGCACCATGACTTCATACAAAACATGTCCTGCTCCCCTCAAAAAGCCTTCAGTCAATTCCATCTCCCAAGAATATTTTGACATTAACTGTGAGCAGATTACTTCCTGAAATCACAGCATCTGCATTGGTTACGTCTAACACAAATCCTTATGGGCTTCTTTAAGGTTTCTTTTTTATGCCAATAAGAAAAACATTTACACAGTTCAAGTCTTCTACATATCAAATTTAAAACATTTCTTTCACATTCTGAGCATTAAACTCTGCTAAGTGCAAGTTGCTGATGTTGCTTCTTAATTGTTGCTATATACCCTGATAAATAAGCTAAAAATGTGAGAAAATACAATTAGTTTAGAAAAACTGATTTAGCCATAAGCTCCATAGTTTAACTTTTCTTGGTATCCATGGCAACCATCGGTCCATTTATTAAATAATAACATCCCTGGTGTAATACACAAGTACTAAAAATCCTAACAAATAAACAGCAACATTTAGTTAAGTGTGTTTAGGTCAAGCACACAAACCAACCTGCATCAAAACAAATGACAGAAAAGGAGGAAAAAACAGATTGTAGACTGTAGCTTTCCTTACCTTAAAGTCATCTGGGAGCAGTAGCTTAGATGTCCTTAGGAAGCTTAATATATATCTGAAAATTTCCCCATCTCGATCAATGAAATAATGTTGTTTTAAACTGTCCAAGACAATAGGCTCTGTGCCATTAAACAGACGACTTATCCTGAAACAAAAGAAGAGAAAAAGAGATGGGCAAAAGAGACAAAATCTCAGTACAGCCTTGGGGCTTAAGAACAACCAATTTAGGGGCATTAATGAAACGTGCATAAGGTAATGCAGGATCTTAACTGGGTGACAGACAGCTGCAGGGGGGCAGTGCCCCGGGTGTGTGGGCAGTGAGAGCAGTGGGGTCCCACCCAGGGCTGCCCTGGCACCAGGTCCTGCTGCCCTTGGCCAGGAAAGCTCCCTGGGGTGCTCACCAGGGCTGGCAGGGTGATTGTGGTGGGAACACCAGTCCCTGGCTGTCACACGCCCCTGTCCACCACGTCCTGCTCGTGGGACCAAGTGGCGACTCCAGGGACGGGCTCCTGGCCACGAGCTTGCCTGCAGTCACTGGATCCAACACCACCCAGGCCCTTCTGTGCTTGGAGAGGCTGCCCAGACTGGGATGGGCTGCAAGGACCTGGCAGGGTCCATCCAATGTTTTGGTAAAACAGAAACCAACGGCCCATGCAGCCCCTACGGCACAGCCTGTGGGACCACAGTGTCATCACCAGCACTCCTGGGGATGAGCTGGCAGGGGGAGAGCACCAGGGCAAATCTTTTATGAGGAAAAAAACAGGAGCAAGACCTGTGAGGCCGGGGGATCAGCTGATTATGGGACCAAAGGACCACATCAGCCACACCACTCCAGGTTTTTCCACTCCCAAGGAGCCTGCTCCACAGAGAGCAGACCAGGCATCTGCCTGGCTGCTGCTCCTCCAGCTCTCCCTTCCAAATGCCTGGCTCCTCTCAAAGGCTTTGTCTTCCCATGAGAAATAACCCAGCTGAATATATGTTCCTGAAAGGGAAAATGCAGGAGACAGACAGCAACGACCTATTAAGTAATTGAGTCCATCTCTCTGACAGTGCAGCATTGTTCCCAACTGCAGAGTGTCTCGTCTTTCAAAGTCGAGTCTTAAATAATCCTGCCAGTGGACTCCTCCAGTTCCCAGAGAGACTATCCCACAGCTGCCTGGCTTTCACTGCCGGGCTGCCCCTCAAATCCCCCATGAAATCCCCCGTGTCCCTGGCTGAGGCCAGGGCAGGGCTTTCCCCTCCCCTGGAAAACAAAGCTCATCAAACCTTGCCGCAGGCCGCTCCAGCCGATGCTGCAGCCACAGCCTCGCTGCCTCCCTCCTCCCAGCACCACCACCCCACCCCAAGCCTTCAGGCCCAGCAGCGTGGGGAGCACCTGGAAGCGATGCCAGTGCCCATCCAGGTGCTGGGAAGGGCAGGTTTGCTGCCCCACTGCCCTGCTGGTGCTGCTGGCTGTGCCCTGCACAGCTGCTCCTGGGCCCTGGCCCGCAGCTGCACCTTGCTCTGATCTCCTAACTTGCTAATATAGTTGTAAATTTATTAACGTGCCATTTATATCTAAATAAAACGTGGAAATATTAAATAAAACTGGACATAGTAAGTCTCCACTGAATTTTACTAAAAAACTTCTCTGCCCTTTTAATTAAGGAAGCTCCAGGTTTTACTGCCTGCTCTCATGCCCATGCCAGCATGGAGCTAGCCTGAGTTACTGGTGAGAACAACCAAGTGCTCTCCTAAACCCTAATTTTAACATTTACTATTTTCTTCAACCTCCAGTGTTCCTACAGTATCAGAGAATACCATCCACTTCATCTGGCAACATTTAATTTATAAAATCACAAGGTTCAGTAAGACTCCTGTAATCCACTGTTTTCTTTTTTGTTGTTATTTTATTTGCCCAAGATGGTTAAATATGCTGCTTGGTACAGCGTTACATTTTATTCCAGGAACCAGACAGTTAATTTATTTCCTTTGGCAGTGTGCTGTGCTGGGATACACTGAAAGCAGAGGAAGCACTGATAGCTTAAGGTTCAGTACATACATTTACTGAGTAAATTTGCATGGCTATTGGAAGTTTTGAGATCTTACAAGCTGATCTAAACAAGCTGAGCTGTGGCTGAACCCTCCTCCCCTCTGCTGCCCTTCCTCTGTGGAGTCTGCAGAAGCAAAGCTGGGCTCTGCACAGGCACGGGGGAAGCTTGCCAACAACGACAGGGTGCAGAGAAGACAGGGTACAAAATTTTAATGGGCCACTCTTTAATGTAGTAAAGCATTTTTTTTGGTAATGAAAACAAAACATGAATTTTGAGGCTCCACTTTGTGGAGTGCCCTGAGCTGTATTTCTTCACCAGCAAAATTACTGCTGGGGAAAGAAACTCACAGAGTGTTGAAAGACTTAACTGCCACCCCAAAAACAGAGTGATGAATAGTTTAAGGATTTATTTGACATTTTAGGGGGCTGCTATGTTCCAAGAACCAACTTCATTGCAGGATGTTGTAATGCTGCGTGTGGGAAGTGCTCCTGCTTCTCCCCTCTCACCAGTTTAAGCCATACCTGGAAAAGTCCTTTGGAAAATGCAATGCTGTGAGAGCACAGAATGAACTCAGATGGCAGCTTCACGTGGACAGTTCTGACAGGATTCCTCACCACGTGTGAAGCTATGGGGAAGAGCTCAGTGACCAGAGCAGCTCCATGCTCTGCACCAGGACATTGAGCTCTCCGTGGATGGGTCACTGGTGGCCAGAACAAAGAGCCTCACCCAGGAGCAGAGCAGCAAAATGTACTCAGGCTGTCAGAGAGCTGGCAAGTCAGCAAGAGCAGGGGGCCAGGAAGGGCTTTGCACTGTACAGACTTGCTGATCAATCAGAAATGAGGTACCAGCCTCAGGAAGCTGCTCCCTCCAGTGACCCACTGTGTGCTGTGAGTTAAAGTCCTGGGGAGTTGCAGCAGCTCAGACTGGGCAGCTGTCACCCTGGAAAGGGTTGTTCTTGTGAGTGGTCATGGCAACAGTACTGTACTGCTGGACAAATTAGTAAATGGCATTTTTAGGAGGCACCTGCTTATGGCACACAGGAATGGCACTTCCAGTGATGCCTGTGAAGAGGCAGGAGGCACAGGGAAAGGGAGACAAGGCAGGAAGAGCTGCACTGGGATCCCACAGCAAAGGGCAAGTCTGAACAATGAACACCTCTTCAGCATTCCCACCTTTCTGCAAGAGATGCTGCACTTTCTAATTTAGAAACACTTGTATAATCTGTGTCCAATATTTAATTTCCATACAGGGAGCAGACTGAGCCAGGATCAACTCCAGCAGCTGCAAGCCTAAGGATGCCAAGCATGTCTTTCCACTGCCTCCACTGCCCTGGCCAGGTCCTGCCGTGCTCACACCACCTGCCCAGAGCACAGATCCTCCCAGATGCCTCTTCTTCCTCCTCAGCTGCTCCTGCCCTCCCAGCAATGTGCTCTTCCCACCTGCCTGGTCACTGCTCTGCAGTGCTGCCTGCCCCAGCCCTCCAAGGGTCCTGCCCTCCACGGGGCTGGTGTCCAGCCTCCAGCCTGGCACCTCCAGCCTTGGCTGGATGCACTTCTCTGCCTCTCCCAAGAGCCAGAACACAACCTGTTGATCCCATTCCTCCTGTTTCTTTGTGCTTCTGTTGTTTCTGCTAAAGGCTTTTACATTTTCAATAATGTTTTGCCAAAATGCCGAGGGGCGAGTTTCTAGCTTTGTACCAATTTTACTATGGTATTAAGATCTTCTTTTATTAGATTAAAAACAAACAACAAAGACAGCCAACCCACAAGGACAAGAGTGCCAGTAAATTCTTTTCTTAGTTTCTTGGACAAGGAAAGAAACCCTGTGCTGCCCACAAGTACCTACAGAAGGCTGCTGCCCACCCCCCTTAATCCTGGTGACCAACTTTGCAGCCTGCAGGCTCCCTGCAGCACCTGTTGAGGCAGGAGCACAGGGGGGCCTGCACCAACTCTCCCACCTCCATTTCAGAAGCAGACAGGGCTTTCAGCACTCCCAGCTCCCTCCAGAGCACCTCTGCTCTTCCCAGAGATCATCACTGAGCACAGCTGTGGGTCTGCACATCACCCACAGCTGTTGGGGAATTCCATGACACTTTGGGACAGAAATGTTTTTGGGGTGGGGCAATTTGCTCTCTGGTTTGGGCCAGTTTAGCCATTTTCTTGACAGCTTTATTTTGAACAGAAAATAGAAGTTCTTTCCTAATAAATCTGATTCCAGATGTCTTAAGAAGAGCACTCAGTGCTGTGGGACCTGTGAGACAACCAGCACCTGAGGCTGTGGCACCACGAGGCCCAAAGGCCCCCAGGTCCCTCTGCTGTGGGGGCCACTGTGGTCCTGCTGTCCCCTGGGCACTGGTCTGGCCAGTGCAGTGACACAATATAAGTTGAACTCTCTATCACAATATTGCACTAAAAGTATTAATTTAAGTAATTACATGATTAATATTTAACTGTTCAGTGATATTTTTGTCATTCATAATTTAGTTGTTTACATTTATTAAAAATTGATTTTGTAGACACTTTTCCTGCCCAATGTCAAATCGGCAGGGAACGCACATTTCAGCAAACTGTCAATAGAACGTGTCTCTTTCCAAATTTTATGGGAGGGCAGGGGGAGAAGGGAGAAATGCCTGTCTATGGGTCCTGCAAACGTGTGGTGGGTCTGTGCTGCACTGGGTGTCCTCCCTGCTGGCCCTGCCCCTCCTCCCCCAGAGCAGACGCAGAGCGGAGCCAGCACAGGCTCTGCAGAGCTCCCTGTGCCTCCTGGGGGCTGCCAGCTCTACCTGCCTTCTGGGCCTGGCTGTGGAGCTGGAGGAGGAGGAGGTGGCTGTGGGAAATGCCACAGAGAGGGAGAAGAGGGCTGTTTAGAGGTGGGACACTGAGCATGACCTCAAACTGCCCTGCAGGACACACCAGCAAAGTGTCCCCGGTGTATGAGCAGAGTCCAGTCACTGCTGCTGAGCACAAACAGTGCTGCTTATCTCTTAAATATTTGCTCAAGGTGGGTAGGATAGATACTGTTATCTGCTTGGAAGGGAAAAAATGCCATGAATTGGAGGAGAGGTGCTTGACAGGCCTTACACTGTGTCTGGCACTGCTGCTGGCACAGCTGTGTCGGTCAGGAGCCTGCTCCTTGTCCCGTCACAAGGCACACACTGCTGGGAAAGTCCTGTGGAAAGGCTCTGAGGTGCCTGTGCCAGGAGCCAGCTCTCTGCTGGCACTGCACAGCCCAGCTGAAGCAGCACAGGCTGAGCAGGCAGTGGACAGTGCTGTCAGACCTTCCCAGGAGCATTTTTCCCATTTCCATTATTTCCATAAAACTGTTTGGATTTGTGCACAAGTTCCCAGCAAACCATGATGGGGAAAGCACCTGCAGCTGCTTTCCCCAGGGAGGTACCTTAAAACAGGGAAGTTATAACACCCAGCCTGTCTGAAAAGCAGCCAGGCTGGCCAGAGGAGGACAGGGATAACCCAGCAGATGGGTGTCTTCTGCCTTCTGGCCTGGCATGAGTTATGAGAGAGGTGTGAGGGCTCTGCCTCTGCCATGACACAAGCTCCCTCACGCCCTGCACAGTGAGGAATGTGGCTAGAAGTTGCATCTGGCTGCAGTAGGTTTTTCTGGTCTGCCTCAGTTTAAAACTTCAGCTCCAATTAGTGTGACAGTTGTATGGCTGTACCATACCTTCCCTCCCTGCTCTCTGAGCTGTGATTTTAAGCCCTTCAGCAGCTGAGAGAAGAAAGCACTGAGGAGAGGCAGGGGCTGCAGCATGGTTGGTGTCCACCCAACCTGGCTGCCCTATGCTGCAGGAACCCTGTGAGGCTTTGCCCCTGCAGCTCTTCCACTTTAATCAAAGACAACATCTTCATCCCCTAAGACTGCTGCAGGCAGTGTGCCTGCCTTGGAGGCTCTTTTGGCTGGGAAGAATTTTAAACACCTTTTGTTTGGACAGGGATGAGGAAAAACTGTGTGTGTGAGAGCCTGAGTCTGAAACTTTGGGTACAAACTGCTGCTCTGCAAACTATCCAAGCAGCCACATGTGCCTGAAGGCATGGAGAGGTGCCCCAAAAGGAGTTTCTGGCTAAGGCAGGCTGGTACCAGATCAGGTACCAACTTCCAGTCCCAAGTGCCGTGCAGGCATCAAGGCTGTGGTGCCAGACAGGTCACCCACACTCCACAGCTCCAGCCACCCTGAGCAGGGGCCCCTTCTCCTCACACCCACACACAGCTGGGGCAAACACTCACCCTGCAGCAAGGCAGGCTCAGGTGCCAGAGTCCTCCAGGCACTGCCTGGCATCACTCAGCCCCAGACCTGTCAATCCTGATGACATAAGCACAGATGTTCAAAGCAAAACTGACCTGTGAGAACATAACAGAGGTACTAAAGCCTCAATTTTTCACAAGAGCATCAAGCACTACGGGCCAAATCTCAGCAGAAGGGCGGGGGACTGTACTGGGTTGGCATGACCAAGCTCTGGTAGCAGAGGGGCTACAGGGGGGGCTTCTGGGGGAAGCTGCCAGAAGCTTCCTCCATGTCCAGCAGAGCCAATCCCTGGCAGCTCCAAAGGCAGATGGGCCACTGGGCAAGGCTGGGGCAATTAGAAATGGTGGGAACACCTCTGTGATAACAATTGAAGAAGAAAAAAAAAAAATGACTGCACAGTTGTAAATGTAGCCAGAGAAGAGCGAGGTGAGAACATGCGAGAGGAACAACATGGTGACACCAAGGGCAGTGGAGAAGGAGAGGCAGGAGGTGCTCCAGGCACTGGAGCTGGGATTCCTCTGCAGGCCCTGGTGATGACCATGGTGAGGCAGCTGTGCCCCTGCCACCATTAAAAAGCCCATGGATCCATGGGGGTGCAGAGACCCACCCACAGCCCCTGGGGATCCACAGGGATGCAGAGATCCACCCACAGCCCCTGGGGATCCATGAGGGTGCAGAGATGCACCCACAGCCACTGGGGATCCACGGGGATGCAGAGATCCTCCCACAGCCCCTGGGGATCCATGGGGGTGCAGAGATCCACCCACAGCCACTGGGGATCCATGGGGG